>OX578153.1:101330114-101562614 GCA_951213105.1 Amaurobius ferox | reverse complement strand
TAAGTTAATTAAAAAGTCCTGAAGTGCATAGGTGAAATTACAATAGACAACAATACGACGGAGAAAAAATCACTATAAAAACAGGTAATAGATATGAAATACACCCTTCTTCCCTGTTCCCTATATAACTTAAGCAATAGAAAAATGGATTACATTTCTGATATACTGTTAAAATTAGCCTGTAATTACACCCTATATATATATATATATATATATATATATATTTATTTTTAATTATATGAAATCCTAATCAACTCTAGAGAAATGTATAAATGAAAACTATCAAATTTTATTAAATTTTGTCTGATGTATTCTTAAGCCCGAGTAAATGAATTGCATAGAACCTCCCCTCCACACACACACACACACACACACACACACACACACACACACAAATACACACATTATATCGCTTTAACCTTTTGCTTACAGGTGGGACAGCGTCCATCCCAAACGAAGAACCTCCTAAAAAGCCAGGTATTTGACATACCCTATCCCAAACAGTTCGATCCCCCTTTGCAGACATTGGCGTTCCATGGCGTTATTTTACATTGCCGTAACAATACATTGAGCAGAGAGAAACAAACATACAGACTTCACATTAAACATAGTCAATTCGTGTTCAAAAGTGTCCCAAACGAGTAAATCCGTCGGAAACTGGAGCTATTATTTTCGATCTGATTATAATACATAATTGGTGGCAAAATTTTGCTTTACTAATATTTGTACTTAAAAGTTTTCATGGATACATCTATTTCTCAGGATCTAATATAGATAGATATTAGACGATGACTGATATCTATTTAAGAGAAAAATTTCTAAGGAGGATTAAGGGTTCACCCAGAAATTCCGCTTCCGGTAAATTTTCCGTTTCCGGATCAATTTTTTTTTATTTTACTTGAAGCATACATTTTTTGAGATTGGGTATAGATTGACCGTAGATTGTAACTTGGGTGTACTCTCAGATTACAAGAATGACTCCAAATTTCTGAATAATTAACACTTATTTAAGAGCATCCATACGCAAAAACAGGGAAAATATAAAGCGAATAACTCGATAACTATGTTACAAGATCAGTAAACAATAGTCAGAGACAATAAAACAATTAAATACTCAAATAAATTCACAAAAAAACGATATTATTCTTAAAACAATGACGTGTGCCACCCCTCAACTTTATTTCGTCAACACTCCCCAAATGAGCGATGGCTTCCTTATATACTCTGGAAAGTTTTAGAAAGTGCTCGTATCTCAAAGAATAAAAAAAGGTAAAAGTTCTAGTTGTAAAAGTAGAAAAAGTAAAATAATAGTTGTAAAAGTTCTAGTATATTCGAAAACACATCAAGTTGGCCCTCTTCAGAAAAATCAAAGTATGAAACCCCTACTTGCACGTAATAGGAATGGCGGCATGTAAAAGTATTTTCACTCTAAGCGGACTTTAACGAGCTGTAGAATCATTTCACATGTTCGTAACACTAATATGAATCCAGCTTCAAATTTGAAGGAGGTAAGTATTTCTACGCACGATATTTTTATCTCTCACATCTCGTACAAAATATTTCATTGAAACGAATATATATATATATATATATATATATATATATATATATATATATATATATAGGCTTGGTGAATTGTTAACATGATAACTAATATGGATTCAGAATCAAAATTCAGTATATTCGAAAGCATATTCAAGAATTTCAGTAATTCAGTATATTCAAAGAATCAAATTATAATTTATTTGAAAACTCGCCAAAAGTTCACCAGATGACTCTGCAACAAAAGGTCAAAATATGGCAACCCTACTTTAACGTAATAAAAATGACTACCTGTAAAAGTTTTTCTACACTGATGGGACTCATAGAGCCGTGAAAACATTTTATATGCTTGTAACACAAATATGAATTCAGCATCTAATACTGAAGGAGGTAAAAATGTCCACTATAAGTTTTTTTTTCCCCTCACTTCCCGTTCAAGAAATTACATTAAGACGTATATTTCTTAAGATTGGACTTGAATATATTTTAAATGATAACTGATATGGATTCGGAAACAAATTTTACAAGGGGTAGGAAGCTCATTTAAGATTTATTTCCACTTTCAGTTTTCGAAGTTGTTGATGTTGAGACCCAGACAGTCCGACCTTCCAGAAAGGTGTAAGGTAACCGTTCCCAATTTAGACCGGAACCCAGTGGGGGAGGCATACACAGGCACCGTACCCTCCTTCCCCTACCGCCAACCTCTCGAAAGGACTTACGGACCCACATGTTTAACGTTATCGTACTCCGCATGAACACGGCTGCAGTTGTGGCAGCGTGCAAAATCCAGCACACAAACCACCGGGCTACCGCGTCCGAAATATGCCAACAGCACGCGGTGTTACCAGGTGGTCACTCACCCAAGTACTAACAGCGCCCGATGCTGCATGACTTCAGTGATCTAACAGGAACCGGTGTTTTCAGTATACGGTAGGGCCGTTGGCGCTACAGATTTCGAGGTTGTTGTTGAGACCCAGACCGTCCGACCTACCATAAAGGTGTAAGGTAACTGTGTGGACGGCCGGGAAGTGCCACCCAATTTAGACCGGAACCCAGTGGGGGAGGCATCCACAGGGACCGTACCCTTCTTTCCCTACCACCAACCTCTCGGAAGGACTTACGGACCCACATGTTTAACGTGATCGTACTCTGCATGAACATGACGGCATTTGTGGCAGCGTGCAAATTCAGCGAGAAAAACCACCGGGCTACCGCACCCAAAATATGCCAACAGCACGCGGTGTTCCCAGGTGGTCACCCACGCAAGTACTAACCGCGCCCGATGCTGATTGACTTCCGTGATCTAACGAGAACCGGTGTTTTCACCAGGGTAGGGCCGTTGGCTCAACAGTTTTCAAGGTGTCACTTTTGGTTTTTCCGAAAATTCATACGTCTGCATAAAATCGGTATGCAAAAGATAATGAAAATATTTAATAATACCATCAAAAATGCAATGTGGGCATATGCCTCAATATGAAATCTCCTTGGTAAATTTATTGCTTTCTTATATATTATCTTGTGTCTCTTAAAGATAAAATTATTATTTCGAAAATATTCTGTTCTGAAACCTCCTAATTAGTATTTACGCAAACTTCGTGATGCAACGGATTTTTACTTGAACCGTTGCCAAAATAAAATTGCGAAAATATAGTTTTATATTACGTACGTGATGACGTGACAAATGCAGAGCCTACTCGTTTCCCATTGGATGAATAATTGTGCATCGCGTGTTACGGAGAAAATGTCAGTAACGCTGGGACATGCAGTGCAGTTTATTAATGACCTTAATAACTTTTCTGTTACAAAACACTTCTATGTCATACAATGGAGAGAAACAATCATATTTATTTTACTTCTAATTTTTATTTCCTTATTCTACTATCAGAAATATCCGGCGTTTAACAGGCTTCTGGTGTAACATGACTGCAGTATAAATTGCGAAATATTTTAACCATGAACCTGATTACAATAAGTACGACGAATCAAAAATCAATAAATCCGTTGAGTCTACTTTATCGTTATAAAGAGTTATGGCAGTTACAAATAAGAAAGATAAATCATGCATAAAGCATTGATTATGAAACACTTTCCAACGTCAATGCAATTTTATATAAACATTTGTAAAATGCCATACATTCCTCGGTAATATATTTAAAATTATCACAATACTACATTAATTTATTATATTTGAAAACTTAAACCTTCATCGAAAAAAATGAACTTCATTCAAATAACGGCATTGAAATATAAATTGCCTGGTTTAAACATCTCGAAAATACGATACATTCCTCGGTAATATTTTTTAAATTATCATAATACTACAACAATTTATTGTATTTGAAAACTTCAACGAAAACAAATGAACTTCATTCAAATGACGTCATAGGAATATAAATTGCCTCTATCTAAAAGAAGCATTTCATTCATTAACCTTTTTCCAATCGTTTGATTCGCCACAATACTATAATAACTTATGTTATTTAAAAATTTGAAAAATTGTTATCTACCATATTTATTTTAAAATGTGAAATCTCTCTTATATATAAAAGAATTTAAGTCTTGGAAAGATATTTATTATATAATATATCTTTTTTAACAATTTACAACAAAGTTGAAAAGTGTTTATGACTTTGTTCATTCTGTCTGTCTGTTCTTTAGCACGATAACTCCCGTAAAAATGACTTAATCAAAAT
Organism: Amaurobius ferox; assembly: GCA_951213105.1. NCBI lineage: Eukaryota > Metazoa > Arthropoda > Arachnida > Araneae > Amaurobiidae > Amaurobius > Amaurobius ferox. The sequence goes on along the minus strand of OX578153.1, from coordinate 101,558,379 downwards.
GAAATTTTAGTAAGTTGTTCAGACAGTCTGTAGGACCTACGGGAATATAAATTAATAATATCACCCAATTAGTTTTGGATTGCATCCGGGTTGAAAAAATGAAATACATTGAGCCCTATGGGACCTAATTGTTCAAACATTTTTTAAGCGAATCTAAAATTCATAAATTGCTTCGAAAATTTTAGGTAATATTCAAATGGTTCCATAAAATATATAAAAAAAATTCAGCGAAATATATTCAGTAGTTTTTTAAATAAAAATTGAAATAATAATAACACCTCTTATATGAAGCGATCACGTGACCATGATATGAAACAATCACGTGACTCACTTCAAAATGATATCATTCTGTCTGTCTGTTCTTTAGCACGATAACTCCCGTAAAAATGACTTAATCAAAATGAAATTTTAGTACGTTGTTCAGACAGTCTGTAGGACCTACGGGAATATAAATTAATAATATCACCCAATTAGTTTAGGATTGCATCCGGGTTGCAAAAATGAAATACATTGAGCCCTATGGGACCTAATTGTTCAAACATTTTTTAAGCGAATCTAAAATTCATAAATTGCTTCGAAAATTTTAGGTAATATTCAAATGGTTCCATAAAATATATAAAAAAATTCAGCGAAATATATTCAGTAGTTTTTTAAATAAAGATTAAAATAATAATTACACCTCTTATATGAAACGATCACGTGACCATGGTATGAAAAGATCACATGACACACTTCAAAATGATATATGGCATCCATCTTGTTTCAAAATCGTGATTTTTTAAGTTCCTTTTAATTCTTATTGAGTGTTGTATCCGTCCCAAAACTACTTTATTTTTGCTTAAATTCTGTGCATCTACATACTGAAACAACGCAAATACAATATATTTGAGTTTAAATGATTATCCAAATTTGATTATTTCTACAACGAAGCCTATTTTTCACTTATGTAAACAGCAAAATATATAGAATGAGTTGTATTAGAATTGCTGAATTTCTTTAACACAAAATAATTTAGCGTATGGAGTCTGCATGGCTGATATGAATGAAATATTAATTGATTTTAAAAAGAGAAGGACGATTTTTTTCGATGAAGTTTTACGCATGGAGTTTAATTACTTGTAGCTCCATGGTCTTAATTTATAAATAAAATAAATTAATGCAGTATTGTGATGAATGGCATGAATGGGAAATTATTTATGAAAGAAATGTTGCTTTTATAGAGAGAGCCATGCGTGTTATTTTTTCTATGACATCATTTAAATGAATTTCAGTTGCTTTCGATGAAGTTTTCAAATATCATAAATTATCGTAGTATTATGATAATTCTAAATATATTACCGAGGAGTGTAGCACATTTTAGAGAAGTTTAAACCAGGCAATTTATATTTCAATGCCGTCATTTGAATGTAGTTCATTTTTTTTTCGATGAAGGTTTAAGTTTTCAAATATAATAAATTAATGTATTATTGTGATACGTTTTAAAATACTACCGAGGAATGTATTGCAGATTTTAGACATGTTTAAATAAAATTGCATTGAAGTTGTAAAGTGTTTCATAATCAATGCTTTAAGCATGATTGATCTTTCTTGTTTTCTTTCTGGAGGATATAGCAAGAGTCAGAATTCTATTTAATTTGTTTTTCTCCCTATACTAAATAATTTTTATTTAAAGAACTACCTAACATAGTTTACTGAATTTTTTTCTGTATATTTTAAGGGATAATTTGAATATATCCTAAAACTTTCGAAGCAATTTGTGAATTTTAAATTCGCTTAAAAAATGTTTGAAAATTTAGTTCCCATAGGGTTCTACGTATTTCCTTTTTTCAACCCGAGTTCAATCCAAAACTTATTGGGTGATATTATTCATTTATATTCCTATAGGCTCCACAGACCGTCTGAAAAACATACTAAAATTTCATTTTGATAAAGTTATTTTTACGACAGTTATCGTGCTAACGGACGGACAGACAGACAGACAGAATGAACAAGGTCATAAACACTTTTCAACGACGTTGTAAAGTGTTATTGAGGGTATTTTAAGTCGGCCTTTATTCCATGTTCGCAAGATAAAACTTATATCCAACATACCTTAATCTATTTGTCTATGCAATGTCAACTTCAATGTCTGTGCAATGTCAACTTCAAGGTATATGCAATGTCAACTTCAATGCTATGCAATTTCAACTTCAATGACTATGAACATCATTACAGTGTCTATGCAATGTCAGATTCAGTCTAAAAACTAGCGGTTGAAATGTCATTGTTAAGTGGCTTATATGTTATTCTGATGTTGATCAGATTCTGGTACGGTTTATCATAATTGAAGCGGTCTTTATCGAGATAATTCGCAGAAATTGTCAAAATTTGAAATAAAAAATATCCCTACATGTATTAATTAAATGCTTAATTTATAGATAATGTGGACGATAAAACAACCACAAACAATCCCCTTACTCCACAACAAATGTATATCCAGATATTTAAGGATATTATAAAAAATTTTGCGACATGCTGCCATATAAAAATATCTGATGTGGGCAGCACACGACTTTCCTTATATAATTCAGTAACTTTATTTCTTTCACAATGAAATAATGATGTTCAGTCGCGGGGAAAAAACGCCCCACCTTCTTTTAATCTAGCATAGTTCATCGTAAAGAAAATTGAATGATACTATTCGATTAGAAATAACATCCTCTACAAATTAATGTGCATAAAATTTACATAAGAGGCAGTCTTCATATATAAACGCGCATACACTTTGAAATTTTAAATGCCAACACCCAAGTTTGACAATATAGTTCGAAATTAGACCCAAATTCAACCTGTGATACCAAATTTCAAGTCATTTGGGTGAAGCGTTTCTGAGTTGTGAGAATGTAAAATTTTAAGCTACAAATGTTAAATTAGTTTCCAAGACTTCCATTCATATCTTCAGTAATTATTGTCTGCTCACACTGATTATTTGCATGACGTTACTACTTAACAACCCAAACACATTTACGTGATTTTTATTTTTGTAGAATAAATTGTTTGTATGAAATATTAATTATGAAATCAATAATCGAAAAAATATGAATACAAACCCGGACACGTTTTGATAAAAATCGATTCACAAAGAGCTTTTATATATTTATATAAAATTCCAGGTGTTTCCTCTCACTAGTTCTTTCGAAATGTTTAAATATTCAGCATCACGATGACTTTAGGGGTCGTATATTAGTTTAAAAAATGACTAATTTGAAAAAGTTATAATTATTGTAAGTTAATCTTTATTTAAGAAAACGGGCACTTATTTTTACCCAGTTTTAATAAAAACTTTGTATAAACAGTGTTGTATAGATGCAACCTAATCAACGTAATTATGCTACTGTATTGAAGGTGCAAACTTGTATTGTTATAAATGGGATCTACTTATGTTACTGCCGATTAATAGCTCCCGAGCTATTGCGAGTTGAAATCGCCCACAAAATGTAATAATTTATAATAAAAAATATTTATATAAAAATGTAACAAATTATAAAATTATGTGATACTAAACACCAACAAGACTTCAAACGGTGATTGATAATGACGGATTGATACTTTTAAATTCGTCACCAAGTTCTATCGGAGTTGTTTTGTCGCGTCATCTGCAGATATTTGTTAGTCTCATAAATTGATTTTGAAACAGCATGATAAAATGACATTTGAAAATAAACATTTCATTCTTCTTTATTTCTTCTTCCTTTTATTGAACCTGGCACGAATGCCACATTAGTTTTTAACAGCGTACCCAGTACGACTTTTTACTCCTAATAATCGTGCCCTATTTGAGGCTCACATAATCCTACCTATTACAGGCCCACTGCCTTAGTAACACACACACACACACACACAAGACTACACCACACACATCCATGTAAATGCTCACCCTCTCATGCAGTGTCAAACCTCACCCTCTCACTGCTGTGGTCAAACAACGAAACATCGCCCTTCAAATTGCTGTTTTCAACATGGAGCTGATCCCCGAAAGTTGCACATTCCGGAATATTGAATATCTTGAGGTATAAAGTTAGAAACGTCGTGAAAATTTAAATTTGGACTAATTTGGGGATCTAGAACTTGTGGTGACGTCAAAATTGGGTGTTGCCATTGAAAATTTCAAAGTTTGTGCGCGTTTAGATATGAAGACGGCCCCTTATGCAAATTTTACGCACATTAATTTGTAGAGGATGCTATTCCTAATCGAATGGTATCATTCAATTTTCTCTACGATGAACGATGCTCGATTAACAGAGGGTGGGGCGTTTTTTTTTCAAGCGGCTGTACAAAATTCATGACTCTCCCTTCAAGGGAGAGACAGTCTCTTCGGGCGGACTGGCATTGTCTGACCCTCCTACGCTAGGGGAGGTACATAAATTTGTGTTCATGGTATTCCGCGGACCGGACTTGGGGTGACATGGGAACGAAGGTGACGTGGAGACAGACTGTACCGATTCATAGTCTGAATCTAAACCCGACGACGACTGGAGTCAAGACTCGACGGGATCCTCTTGGGCCCCTGCCCAATGAAGGATTCTGTAGCTGTTGTCCCCTAGTTGTGGATTTTATGTAAAATATAATATACTTCTGGATGCCCACATAGAGAAAGCCTCTAAATCCTTTGTCGGTGAGGCCGTAATGTCCTCCACTGAAATCTGTACAAAATCCATGACACAATATTTTAAACGTTGAATTGTACATTAGCATTTTACGATTTTCTCAAGGACAGCATAACAAAATTATTTCGAAATACCCAATATATGACGTCGATCTTACTTGACAATAAGAAATATTGCGAGCGTATATTCCATACATTGAAAATATTTTAATAATTCATAAATTCGATGTCATTTTCGCCAAGTTGCTGGCATTTAAATCAATTTTGCACCGCTTTGAGAAAGTATAAAATATTTCGCTAAATTAGTTTCCAAGCTCGCCAAATGTATCACCAAGCACTACTACTGCTTTTTAATTTTATTTTAATTTTATGTAATATTTTTTTTTTGTTTTACTTAGTTGAAAAACCTGCAATATTTCGAAAACAGTTCAATATAGCGTTATAAAGTTTGTGTCATTTGTTCTTTAATGAAAAGTTATGCATACAGTGATATTTATTCAACATTATTTAATGTTCTGACATTTTATGACTTTTTAAAAAAATATTTCGGATATTTAGGGGAGGGGTTCTTTCGAATGTTCGATTACGATTAAAATATAAAATTTTTTATTTTTGCAAATTAAAATCATCGTATCAAATAACATTCGAAACGTTCCATTCGTTCGTGAGATAACCGCAGCCCACACACACACACACAGACATCATCTCAAAAACGTTCGATTCGAGTTCGGGGATGTTTGAAAAATGTTCTTTTGTCGAATTCGAATTTTCGACACTGTCATACTACTTTTTCCATGCTTTACACTTTTTACGTAAGAAAACTAATAGGATTAATCGCCAATAATAAATTATTTCATAACTGCAAACTGGATATCATTTCAAATAAGTATTTTATTTATTGCTGGGGGAAAATATAGAAATGTTTTAGTTCGATACGATTGCTATTATCATTCATATGTAGTTCTATCGAAAAAAAATGCACAAAACAATCGAAAACACAACATTCAATGGTTTTGCTTAACTGTGTAGGATAAAAATTAAATTAATATATTGCGAATTATATGAGGATAAATGAATATGTCTGCTAGGAAAGTTATATAATATCTACACCAGACTTTTTGAACAGTTGCCAGGATGTGATGATTACAATGAATTTGTTTCTTGAATTTGTACGTGATCACGTGACTGATTCATATATTACTCGTTTTGTTCGGGTGAATAATTCCGCATCGCGTGTGTCTGAGGAAATGCCAGAAGCACGGGGACACATACCGTGTAGGATATTAATGGTCTTAATTAGTATGAATCACAAAATACTTCTAGATTTTGTTATAGCAAGTAATAAATTATATTAAAGATATTGTATTATAACGGAGGCTAAACTGTTATCAGTGTCTTTAAATTATTTAGTTCTTAATTAAAACATCGTGTATTTGCTTTATTTTATAATAAGTTACAATTAATTGCTGAAAATACAGTTTAATTACAGTTTAATTGCTGAAAATAATATAGATACTTTTCTGAAATTATATCCAATTTGCAGTTTTAAAGTATGTTTGTTTTATATGGAATCTTAATGCATTTTAGGAAATATGAAGAGCTGTAGACTTTAAACACTAAAATATCTCGTGAACTTTTTATCCTACAGTCATGCGTTAGTACATAATTAATATATTTCAAAAATTTTAATCATGGATTTCACATTTTCACGATCAATAAGGGACATTTCTCAAAAAAAGTTTGGTCATATTTTTCCGAATTATGCCGACATCTAATGAATGAGTATCAGAGGAAATCTAAAGATAACTACTAAATTTTACGTAACTACTAAATTTTAAGGAATTTCATTAACGTGTTTCTTTTAACTACTGTGAAAAATGTCTTCAGTTCCTCAATTTAAAAAAAACTCAATATCTTGAAAATGGACCATCGTAGAATAATGGGGTTATCTTACTATTTTAGTCGTCAAAAGTTACTTATAAAACATGCATTTAGTTGATACATTTGTAGTATTTTATTTTCGAACTTTGAGAACAATTTCCAAAACACAATATTCGGCCTTTCGATTAAATTCTTTCGTGAGCTGATACATTTCTACCATCGAAATTTCAGTGAATGTAGAATTCGTCTGAGGTACCCTTACACATACGTATCACTTTTACAAACACATTTTTTTTTCTTTTATCACTGGGAGCAGTTTCCCAATAGGAGGAACACATTTCTCTTTTATGTAAAAGCCTGAATAGTTTGTCTTATTACACATTTGTCAAAATCATCAATATTGCAGTTTCGATATGATGGTGTTTTTCTAAAATAATTATCTCGGCGTCATTAAGCGATTTCACACCACGCTTTATCTTTTTAATTGACGACGCAGAAACCCCTGTCACTTCCGCAGTCCTCTTCATTGCATTAATTCATTATATTTGAAAACTTAAAACTTCATCGAAAAAAATCGTCCTTCTCTCTGTAAAATCAATGAATACTTCATTCATATAGCTATGTAGAAAACATGAGCTAAATAATTTTACGTTAAAGTGGAGCAGTTCTTATGCAACTCATTCTACGTATTTTTCAGTTTACATAAGTTAAAAATGGGCTTCGTTGTAGAAATAATCAAATTTGGATGATCATTTAAACTCAAATATATTGTAATTGTGTTGTTTCATCAGTATCTAGATGCACAGAATTTAAGCAAAAATAAAGTGGTTTTAGGACAGATACAACACTCCATATAAATTAAAGAGAACTTTAAAAATCACGATTTTGAGACAAGATGGATGCCATATTTCATTTTGAAGTGGGTCACGGGTTCTTTTCATTTATTGATCACGTGATCGCTTCATATAAGAGGTGCAATTATTATTTTAATTTTTATTTAAAAAAACTACTAAATATATTTTGCTAAATTTTTTTTATATATTTTATGGGGTAATTTGAATATTATCTAAAATTTTCGAAGCAATTTGTGCATTTTAAATCCGCTTAAAAAATGTTTAAAACATTAGGTCCCGTAGGGTTCAATGTATTTCATTTGTTCCACCCGGGTTCAATCCAAAACTAATTGGGTGATATTATTCATTTATATTCCCATAGGTCTCACAGACCGTCTGAACAACATACTGAAATTTCATTTTGATTAAGTCATTTTTACGGCAGTTATCGTGCTAACGGTCAGACAGACAGACAGAATGAATAAAGTCATAAACACTTTTCAAATTTTGGGGAAGTGTTAAAAAAGCGCTTTCCTCTCACCTAAAATGCAGTGGAATAGCCTGTTTCTATATCGACCGCCACCAAAACGTCTACTGTCTGGGGACTCGATAGTGGCTGTAAGACAGTATAGTGATAGTGAAAAAAATACTTGTTAACAAGAACGATCAATCATGCTTAATGCATTGATTATGAAACACTTTCCAACTTCAATGCAATTTTATTTAAACAAGTCTAAAATACAATACATTCCTCGGTATTATTTTGAAACTCATCACAATACTGCATTAATTTATTATATTTGAAAACTTAAACCTTCATCGAAAAAAAATGAACTACATTCAAATGACGGCATTGAAATATAAATTGCCTGGTTTAAACATCTCTAAAATGTTATACATTCCTCGGTAATAGTTTTAGAATTATCATAATACTACGATAATTTATTTAAACTTTATGAAAACTTCATCGAAAACAACTGAAATTAATTCAAATGACGTCATAGAAAAAATAACACGCCTGGATCTCTCTATAAAAACAGGATTTCATTCATAACTTTCTCCCATTCATTTCATTCATCACAATACTAGAATAATTTATTTTATTTAAACATTTTATTTAAGACCATGGAGCTACAAATAATTAAACTCTATGCTTAAAACTTCATCGAAAAAAAATCGTCCTTCTCTTTATAAAATCAATTAATATTTCATTCATATCAGCCATGCAGACTTCATGGACTAAATTATTTTGTGTTAAAAAAATACAGGAATTCTAATACAACTCATTCTACATATTTTGCTGTTTGCATTTTCCATAGGTGAAAAATAGGCTTAGTAGTAGAAATAATCAAATTTAGATGAGCATTTAAACTCAAATATATTGTCATTGCGTTGTTTCAGTATGTAGATGCACAGAATTTAAGCGAAAATAAAGTAGTTTTAGGACGGATACAACACACTCAATATGAATTAAAAAGAACTTAAAAAAAATCACGATTTTGAAACAAGATGGATGCCATATATCATTTTGAAGTGGGTCATGTGATCGTTTCATATCATGGTCACGTGATCGTTTCATATAAGATGTGTAATTATTATTTTAATTTTTATTTAAAAAACTACTGAATATATTTCCCTGAATTTTTTTTTATATATTTTATGGAACAATTTGAATATTACCTAAAATTTTCGAACCAATTTGTGAATTTTAAATCCGCTTAAAAAATGTTTGAAAAATTAGGTCCCATAGGGCTCAATGTATTTCATTTTTTCAATCCGGGTTCAATCCAAAACTAATTGGGTGATATTATTCATTTATATTCCCATAGGTCCTACAGACCGTCTGAACAGCATACTAAAATTTCATTTTGATTAAGTCATTTTTACGGCAGTTATCGTGCTAAAGAACAGACAGATAGACAGAATGAACAAAGTCATAAACACTTTTCAACTTTGTTGTAAAGTGTTAAAAAATTGGCAGCGTCAATGCAATGATTTGCAATGATTATCAAAGTGCGCGGCAATATTTGTTCTGGAATTCAAATGTGATTTGATTCTGATAGATGGCATTTAAAACATAATTTATACTATATTTCTAGGAATAAAAGTGTTATTTATTGTATTATCATTGAATGTGATTGTAAATCATCAATGACCCTACTATTTTAGAAAACTACGTTCTATAAGAGTTTTCTTCTTCTTCTTCTTCGAGACAGACAGTCTGGCCTACCCTATGGCATAAGGTATCTGCTTGGACGGTTGAGTAACTGCCATCCAATTTAAACAGAAACCCAATGGAGGCGAGACTCACAGGGACTGTATCCTCCTTCACTTACTACCAACCTCTCAGAAGGACGTACGAACCCGCATATTTAACGTTCCCTTATTCCACTTGAACACAGGGACAGTTTGTGCACAGCCAGATATAACAGTTTTATTGTCGATTCCTGCTCATAAGCTATGCTTTGTAACTTTGTAGTTGACTTTTCTATTCTATCTTGCTTTGTTGTCGAGTTCGTGACGAAAACTTTTTGATTTTTACGCTAGGGGACGCTTCAATCCCTTTTATTCTATCACGGACACTTTTCTATAAAACCTAACATGCATAATGGACTTTTCATTGCATTGCTATTGGGGGTGCTTAAGAACTTTCTCAGGACACGTACAACGATTTAAATTACGCATGAAATATCTGTTCGACATATTGGATACTACTTGTTATAAACAAGCTGATACCCCAGCCTCGGTAATATATATACCTATTCTCTTTCACATACACCAAAATATTACATTGCAAGCATAATATAGAAACACAATGTTCCAAATGCACTGACTATGCTCCTTCCCAGAAAACTCATGGCTATATAAGGCAAAGTGTGTAATATCAAATCCTGAAAGTGTATGCCATAAGCAATTCCGAGATATTTCAATAGCGGCAATATGTTTCTGAAGGTTTTGAAGTCGTCCACAATTTGAACGAAGCCGTCATCTTATGGGGTCGCTTCTGGAAATATTGTTGTAATATGTCGATGTGAAGGAAGTTATTGTTTTCTCAATAAAGGAGAAAGGCCAGATATAAAGCGAGATTGTGTATAATGTTGCAACCCTGTCCGTGACATATTTGAGTGGTATAATAGTGAAGTTATTCAGTTTAAATGTCATAGTTTTAATGTTAAGTACCATAAATAACTCATATAGATTAAACAACTATGTAGATCTATTAAATGTAATTGTTTTTTCTTTTCCTTTCAATAAATGTTACTAATTTAGTTTCAAAACCTGTTATTTTTTTATTTAACTGGTATATTTTTCCTCCCCTGATGATGTTACTCATTTTGTTTACAGAGATCGCACTTTTTAGGGTGGATAGGTCGCAATTCTGTAGCTGCGAACTAATATTGTCTGAGGAAGGGGATGCTACTTTAATTAGGTGCTTGTAAATGATGAATTGATTAATTACATTGGTTCTCAACGTGTTGGGATACTTGTATGGTCCCTCTCTTCTTGCTGCAAGCATGGGATCTCTGAAGTGGAGAGGATGTTCTAGTTTTGTAATATGTGCCCAAATCCGTCGGCAACTGGAGTGTGCTAAGCTGTTACTCTTTGAGCCATGCCCAGTGAATTGTAGATCGGGCTCTCGTAGTTGGCGCCCCTCTAACATGAATATTTATTCCTGGGGTTCATTTTAATACTTAAATACAGATCACACTCCCCAAGAAATAACCTCTTCTCCGGGGATTTAAGGACCCTATACTTTCGAGTAAGTCCCCCGGTCTAAGTTTACAACGTCCACAGTTTATCTGATGCTGCTACTCTTTAATTACAAGTGCTTAAGTTCTGTCGGCCTTTGATGGTCAAGGCAGTAAATTGCTCATTTCATGTACTTTCACCTTTGTATTTTTGCTAATTCTCAATGCTACCAAGGTTTAACTCAGGTTTTTTACATGACAATCATGTACCTGTAACTTAAGAATCGAGGAGTCCCTTCTCGCCGGGGCATTAAAAGTCTAAGTCGTTCAGGTTGGTCTGCAGAAAAAAGTGTAATGAATTTATCAGGTTGCTTTAGATTCATGCTCATGAGTTTCGCTAAGCTCATACGTTAGTAACCGAGCTCAGATTAGTTAGAGTATCAATTATCCATGATATCTTGACAGTGTCAAGATCAAAGCAAGAGGAAAGTACGCAGTCGGACATTTTTACTTTAAGACATTGAAAGTATGCTCTGCGCTTTTAACTAAACACGGAATTTGTTTTCTTGCCTCACAAGATATTACTGTTAAAGAGTTTTATGGCCGGCCAGTGTCGCTTAAGCATTGGCTTATTAAATATCTTTCTGAATTCGAGTTGTCTGGCCAACTGGGGTTATCATGCCTCACCGGTGTTATTCTTTGGGGGAATATTTGTTATGTTAAATGTGTATCAATTTCTGTTTAGTATCTTTAAATAGTATCAATTTCTGTAGACACTGCAGACCAGAGAAATCCTAAATTTCTCGAATTTATTACCCAGGTTCAAAAATACCTCCCGTCTGTATGTGAAACCCACCGATGACCTGCTGCAAAATGCAAAGTGCAATAATAGATAAACCCTTACCTTGTAAGGCATCACCATCAGCTGAAAACATTTATATCAAATACAATTTAGATGACTCAAATAAACACACCAAATTAAGTTAAATTACTCTCTTTCATTGAAATAACGTAATTAGATTTGGAGTAAAATATTAACAAATTAGCTGAACCCTTATCAGCACCACAACGCCCACTGGACACAGGATCCAAGTTAAAACCTTAAGCTGCCACAGGTTTACTGCTGAAAAATTATATATCATTCAATAACATAATGATAAAAGTGGCAAAGCAATATTTACATTTTAATTGACATTAAATGGAAAAGGTATGGTCTCAAAACACAGGGAGCAACGCACTCAGAGAAATTACTTATATATGATTTCAGAATAACAAGACAAATCCAATTTGAAATTATTCAATCAATACAGATATAATGTAAGGACGGAAGCCCATTAGTTAATTTAAGTTTATGCAGAAATTTATGATAATGCTTCCGTAGAATTCAGTGTATAGTTGTAGAGTGAGGTCAACTTTCTTACCTCCGGAGACGTAGTAGTTGAGATGACAAGAGACACAGAACTCCACCGGAAGTAAATCAGCGGCGATGACCAACTCTTGACCAGCGGTCGGCAGGATCTTCCTTCGATGTCCGTCGATGTCGGCAACCCTTTCCCTTGCCCACAGAAAGCAAGGATCGATGTAGTGTCGGATACCGCACTCTGTAAAACGGTCCAGACCGACCTGGAGCCGTCGGTAACTGGACAGGGAAGAGCGCCCAGAATTATCCAACACTCCGCTTTTATACGAAAATTTGCAAATCCGACTGTGTTAATCCAAATCGGACCTGCACGAGAACTATTTACTGAAATGGACCAATCCAAATCGTTTTCAACTTCAAAAGGCTACCCTCGCAACGAGCACCCAAAAGGTATCCAACTTTGAAACCGTACCCTCGCCACGGTGTCTCAAAAGATACAACAGCCGATTTTCGCTGAGGAATAATTGTGTGAAAAATGCAAACGTTGCACTAATTACTTTCCTTATATGCAGAATGTATAAGGAAAGTATTGTGACGGGGTCGAAAATTCGAATTCGAGTTTTCGACGGGAGAGCACGTTTCAAACATCCCTGATCACGAATCAAACATTTTTGAAGTGATGTCTGTGTGTGTGTGTGTGAAAGTATGTGTGACCGTGTGTGTGTGTGTGTCAGTGAGTCTGTGAAGACGATAACTGACGAACGAATGGACCGATTCGAACGAAATTTGGTACAAAAATCACAATCCGTAAACACTGGAAGCCTATTGTTTTCATACGCAATCGAATGTTCAGAACCCCCCTAAATTTACGAATGAAATTTTGAAAAAATCGGCAAAAAATCAAAACCACTAATAAAGTTACGCAAATAGACATTTCTTATGAAATTTTTCATTAGAAAACGATTGACATAAATTTTAGAACGCTAACATGAACCATTCTCGATATATTATACATTTTTCAAAAAAAATATCAAAAAGTCATATAAAATAAAAAAAAATATTTCCTATTGAGAAACATGTTCACTTTTCATATGTAATACCATGCGATAAATTGAGTGACATCATTCTCGTGGATCTAGCTCGTTCCATTCACGAAAAAAGATACTTTGAATAATACTTCTGTATTTGAACGCCAATAGTCATTTATCTGTTGTAAGAATAACTTATTTCTTAGTGCATAACGCTTGGCGAAATTTTGGCGACGAATTGGGCGGAATGTCGCCAACTTGGCGACTTTTTAAATGTTGCCAAATTAACGAAAATCTCGCCAAATGGATAAAAATGACGCTAAATCAATGAAAATGACGACTGATTGTCGAAAATTCAATATCTTGGAAAGAATATTAGTATCTACTATAAGAAAAACCTATTTTTTACTATAAAAGTAGTAAATTCATCACATTATATAAGGAAAGTCATGTGTTGCCCACATCAGATTTTTTTGCCATGCAGAGAGCAAAGCCTCTACATCAAACTTCCGTCTTTCGAGAGCGATAAATGACCCTGAACTTAAAGGTTTAAATAAGACTTCTCTCTCTGAGTGCGCTTTACAGATTGATATAAAAATGGCGTAAAAACTATTCTTTTAGAACAGATAATTGTAGAAGATCATATGTAGTAGACAAGAGGGATAATTAGACAGGGTTAAATATATTAAAAATGATGTTAAAAATATAAGGATTGAAATATAATACAGATTTTATGATTTTTACAAAAGTGACGCGAGATTATGAAATCTCGTCACGACATCCGATAGGAAGCATCCATTGGGCTATGGGCGGTCCTTGAGAATTAGAAAGGAGTTGTATGAGGAGTAGAGAACTGCAGCCTGGAGCAGTTGTTAAGTTTAAATTTAAGGGGTAAAATTGGTTTTGGAGATTTTCCTGGTATTTTTTATGTCAAATTAATTTTATTATACAGAAGGTTTTCTGCATGGGGTTGTTTTCGTTTTCTAGGACATCCATGACTTTCCGAAGGAAGCCCTGGATGTCGGAGATATTGAAAAAAATTTTTAATTCTTTGAAGAGTCAAAGAAGGCATTTAAGGTCTGGGGAGGAGAGCTTTTGTATTATGTTCAGGTGACGTCTGCTTGCTCTTCGGAGCCTCCTTTCTCCGTCTGGGCAGTGGTCAATTCCACCTGAACTGGGATAGTAACATTTTGGGGTAGCTAGGGGTAATTTTTCTCAGATCAGGCTGAAGGAGCTTTTGTTTAGAATACTGGAGTCCGGGGTTTTGCTCTCTCATCTTCTTTTGATGATGGGGTTTTTTAGGGCAACGCCGCAAGTTGGTGGGGTGAGCCCCGGCAGAATTAACACAATTTAACGGGGTGTCGGTAGGTTTTTACAAGATATGGTCTCGTGATCTTCACCACATTTAAGGCATTTAAGCGGGAGGCTGCAATTCTCCGTTGTTCTTGTACACACATGGGGATTGTTTGCAGTGAGGAATTTAATTGCTTTAATTGTGTGAATTTTAACGTGAAGTCACAAGAAGCTAGGACTTTGAATCATTCATGTCGAGATACTAGATGTCGATCTTTAAAATGAATTTGAAAAGTATAAAAGGCATGTGGATTATGGTGGGTAGTTTAATTTAGTTTTATGGGGTTTTAGGTAATTGGGGTTCTCTTGGGGGGTTTTGTAGTGGGATTACAGGTATTTTTGGGATTTTGGTTTAGGTGGAAATTGTTATGTAATCTCTCCCCCCCCCTTTCCCACATTGGTCACGGGTTTTGTTAATTTGGGCTTTTAGGTGTACTTTGGTATAAATAAATGTTTATTTGTCGGTCAGGGATCTTTTCTGGATTTGTTGGGAACCTTTTGCATTATCGTATATAATATTGGTATTCATTACTGGATTTTTAATATGTGGCATATATTAACATGTATTGTGATTATTTTAATGATAAGTTGTTTTATTAGTTTTATGGGTTATAATAGGATCACTGTTTGTTTTATAAACTTTTAGTATTATATATTTGATAAATAAGGTTAGTTGTAAATAATTATGGTTGAAATAGTTGTTTACAGAATAAATAGTGGTTTATTGGTTTGTCTCATATAATGGTTGAATAGATTAATTATAGTTGTGATTTCAGATATTTATTAGTGTTTGATATTGGTTGGTGATATTTTGGCCCGAATCTGGGTTATTTTGGTGTTTGGTGGTCCTATGGATCAGGATGTTTGCTGTACTTATTTTGGTTGTGGCTGATATATTTTAGGAGTTGTCTGTGTTTTATTGTGTTTCTTTAGGCCGTCTGGGGATCATTTGGTTTTGTTTTGTTTTAAGTTATCTTTTCTTTTGGTGTCGAGCAGGGTTTTGTGTTATGTTTGTTATCGTTCCCGGTTTGGTTTGTAATCGGTGGTTTTGTCTTATGTTTGTTATAGTTGTCTTATGATTATTATAGTTGTTTTATAGTTATGATTGTTATAGTAATTTGTTTATTGCGTTTTTACGGTTTTTCCGCCATGTGAGGCGGAAAAACCGTGACAAAACACTAAACTAATAGTTGTTTATAGAATAAATAGATCTGTAGGCCGGATGTAACCGCCCTGGCACGGCACCTTTTCAAGAAAATAAATTTCTGGGGTTAGGGATGCGTCGTTTTTCTTAGTGGTGCGTCTGGCCCGGCTGGTTTCGTTGCGGGCGGGTCTCTGGTCTTCTGGCTGGGAGTTCAAATCGTCTCCGCCGTAGTGATTTTCGGGGACTGGTGGCGCTTAGTATCGCCAGGTGGGGCGATGGTCTGGTGTTCCTTTGGTGTCCTTGTGAGTTCGCGCGTAGCTTGGTGGAGTCGGCGGTTTTCTCGCTCCGGTGGGCATGGGGGACTCGTTCTTCCACCCCCGTGCTGGGGGTTTGTATACTTCCTCGGCCAGGGGTTTAAACTGCCCTGCGCCTTTCGTGACCGGCGTCTTGGCCTGATAATCCAGTTCTCCGAGGAATGATTAAAAAGTTGGCAGTTGAAACACATTTTATATATTTTAATTATTAAAACCTGCACTTTAAATTTTCATACTTGGGATATTGTCTATCCCATAAAACCTCGTTCAGTCCTCAGCAGCGCAAGACAGACCAATCAGGGTGTCCTGTCACTACTACTTTTAAGTTGTGACACTCTGATTGGCTGGAACCCGTCTGATGCAATCGCATCCTTAAGGGCTACAACGACAGCGTTCACGGGCTATCATTTTAAAATAATTTTGGGGGGCGTTCGTTCTTAAATTTAGCGAACTAAACGAGTTATATGTTGTCCTCAATGGACCTAAGATTAATTCAAATTAGCCTTCCCATTAACAGTCCCTGTACAGGAGTATCTAGAATTAAGTTAAGTCCTTTTATGAGGGCTACCAAATTGCTTGTGGAGTCCACATAGAGGGAGAGACTTTAAGTGATTTAGTTTGGGGTTTTCGTTCTCAGTTATATCCATATTATTATCACGGATTTCCTGCGGGGCCTTGGCAGGGCTAATCCCCTCTATTTGCTTCCTAAACTTAGAGCGTGAGAGTTGGAACTCAAGTCCATAGTCTTCCATTATCAGCCTTGCACTCCTCGTTCAACGTGTTCTCGTCAATCTTCTTCTTGTTACGGTAGACGTAATCAGTAGCCTTAAAGGATTTCATTCTGGTACAGGTAGTGGATCTGAGGTATCCTCGAACTGATGAGCATCATAAATAATATTTTCTTTATTTTCTTGGTTGAGGCAGCCTTGTCAGTGTCTTCTTCGAATTGGATTTCTAATTCCTTCTGATGGCCCAGTCATATATCTTGAAATGACTATATATCAAAAATGAATCGTCTTTGACATCCTGAGGGGTGCGGTCCAGGCTGCCCGAACATCTGTCCATAATTGTATGAAGATCAGGGGCAAGCTCCTTTGACGCCCTATCTTTCTCCTGCCGTTTCTGTTTCCTGTCGTAATTGGCCTACATGGCCTCTGCCCAGTCCGTCTTTTTATTAACAATAACCATACTTTTATCCTTCTCGATTTGGATAGTAACAGCCTTTTTATTTTATTTTCTGTACCTTTCGAAGAAGGTTGGGATCAATTTTAGAACATTTCATATTCCTAAGCTTATCTCTGATCTCATCACTCATGTTTCATCTGTACAAGTACACCTGCATCATGTGATCAAAAATCGCTCCACATGGAAAACACCAGCACTGGACAAACACGTTTGTGCTCGACCACTGGTGGTCTCCTAATGAGTCTGGCGTCTAAGCCGCGCCTCCTGAATTTTACCAAGATGAGCTGCTATTATACCGTTCTACTCGCGTAAATTATTAATGAAATTGCCTTACAGAGTATTTATTATGTAAACCGTAATTATCGTATAAAAACTCTTTATAAAAAGTTCTTTAGTATACAATGTAAAAAATAGTAATGATATCAACTGGTTTTGGAACACAAAAAATATTTTTTAGGATGCAAAGATAGAGAGCAAGCACTTCAACATAAGTAAGCAGGTGTTTTATACTACAATACGACTGTAAGAATATTTAATACAACAAAAATATTTTGGACAATAACTCTCAAGCTAATGACTAAATCAAAACACAACAACAACCATACTAGTTTAGTCCAACGCCTGCTTAACTTTGTTGGCTTGGTTGCTATATCTCTATGTTTAAAAAGGAGGTTTATTTTTGTTCTTCGAAATTGTTTGATACAGTTACGAATTCGCTCTACGCCATGTCATGAAATTTTTGCATTTTTGTCTTTTTGCAGCGATTTGTTTCAAATAGTATTATATTAACTGGAGAATTTCGTAATGCAAGTGAATAAAAATGGTTAAGTAACTATTTTCCTAGCTGGACGTCCAAAATCTGTATCCAGCTAATTTTACATAAGATTTCAGATCAAAGTGTAATTTCTGATTTATATGCAGCTTTATTCGTATAATCTGTTTACTGTGTAGGGTTGTTTCTTGGGTCAATATCTGCTATGATGCACTTTCTCAATTATAGTGGGCTTGTATACAGTGATTATTCCCTGGATATTTTAATAAAGCAGACATGTTTTTAAAGCTTTACTAGTGGTATTAAATTTCATTTAAATGTGTTGTTAGGTATAGAATGTTCCGAAATTTAAGTAGTTTATGATATATTTTGAAATAAATTGTTATTATCCTGATGAACGGTAATGCTTTTAGTCTGGAGACTAAACGTGATATAAGGCAACGAGTATGATGATGGCATATTGGGGCGAATTTCATTATAACAGAGTCCCAAATGTAAGTTTTTATTAGATACTAATATTTCAGCTTGTTAAAGACAGAAAACCTACTTCCAAAATTAAGCTGCAAGTTTTACTTTGTTTAACAATATATGCGGTACTTAACCTTTACATTACGGCTCCAAGAATCCATTTTTTCAACTCCATAACGGCAAAATAACTGAAAATTCCACCCCTCTTAAAAACATCTTCAATGATCTTGTCTTTTGTTCGTAACTCGTTCCCCCTTCAGTCAGGAAAAGCTGGAAGGAAGGGCTGCAGGCATTCTTCAAGTTTTCAGAAGAAGATTGAGAGTTTCAAGAGAATTTCAGTGGTACAACTGTTGTACCGCCGAAAGGAAAAGGTTAATCATTAAAAATAAAAGTCTCAATTCTAAAATTGGCCCAGTTAGGTTCTGTTTGATGTTCGAGTTTTAGCCTTTTGTGTCACCAGTGGGGACTTTAAGAGGGTTCTGAGATACTTTAACCCTCATTCATTCACTCGGAAAAAAATATCGAAAATTTGGCTTAGTTAGTTTCGGTTTAGTGATCGATATTATTAATTCGAAAAGATTCAGCTATTGGAAGCTGAAACAGCTTCGAAGCTATTGGAAGGTTGCTTGAGGATCTGAAAAGATGTTTACAAAAAACCATAATCTCCGCCTAATGGATAAAAAATTAGACTACTTTAGGTTTTATCCGATGCGTGATGCTATGTGTGTAATGATTAAATCTCCTGGTTACGAGGGCTTCTTCTGGATCAGGAAATACTTTTCGTAAAAACCCTATTTTTCGGTCCCCGGAGAGCAAACAAACGTCTTGCTTTGAGCAATGGTTGATGCTAGAAGTGTGCAAAGAATTAATCTTCTCGATCACCAGCCGTACATCTGGAGGGTCCTAAAAGACTTTTGGGGTCCTTCCTCTGCAAGTGTGCAAATATTAAGTCTGTAATCTGGATATTCTGAATAGTATGTTCAAACAAAAATTATCTTAACACGTTAGACAATTATATATATGATTAGACTAAATTATATTTTTAATCAATTTTAGTTTGATTTACTATTCATTGGGCTTCTAATTCAGATACCATGACGAGGCTATTTCATTTTTTGAAAATGTGATTTAGAGGCATACAAAGTAACTGGCTTTGTATTTTTGTTACTGTATTAATAAATTTGGGGCATACCGCAGAAATAAATCTGATGTATGTGTAGTAAATATGAAATCCCATAAATGAACTTCTATAAAAAATAACTAAGAAAGATTTACAACGCTTACAAAAAATTGAACCTATTACAACAACACACGTACTTAATATATATACTATATACAACACACGTACTTTATATATATACTATATACAACACACGTACTTAATATAAATACTATATACAGTCAAACCTGGTTAAGGTGACTACCCATGGGATTGAGAAAACATACGTCTTGGTTAACGGATGGGTAAATATATATGGCTGTAGACGTATGTTAACCAAACATCATTTTTTTTCTATATTAAATCAAAGCTGGACCAAGATGTTATATTCTTTAGATCTGCCTGTGTATATAATTTCGAATAGCAAGAACAAAGATCTTATGCTTTTTTAGAGAAATTAAATTTTATGTTTTGATGGCTTTTTTATTATAAACAATATAATTCAGAAAACTACTAAAATTAGTGCAAAGTTTGAATCTGGAGCAATGCCGACACACCTGCTAGTAAAAATTTAACTTTTAAAAGCTATTTTATAGAAATATATTTGTCAGATTCGGAGTGGGAACAAAGGAGTTGACACACTGTATCGAATATAAATAGACTTCTTGGAATGTGTCACGTGCCACTATTAACATTTTTCACGAAAGAACTTTTACGTTATTTTCAACAAATATATTTCGTTCACACTAGTTCTTGACAGACAATTTCACGTTTTGTTAGGTATTATTTTCGCTTGAGAAAGCTCCCGTTTAAAGTTACAATAAATAACAAAAGGGGGCTCGATTTTTATTTAACGTTTTCAATTTTTGTTTTATTAAAAATATATATCCACTACGTAAAGTGAAAGTATTTTTATACGGTTAAAAATTCAGATTTTAACTTTATTGATTTCGCATTTTCTACATGGTGATAAATACATTCCACCCTCCTATAATGCGATTAATTAGTACCGCGTTATAAGAAACTCAGATTAGTGCAAATCAGATTAATTCGTACAGTGTTATATGGAAACCGCATACCGTGTGGTATGGAAACCACATTATAAGAAACTCATAATTAGTACACAACAGCACAATTCGTAGCGCGTTATATGGGAACCGCGTTCAGTGAAACTCAGAACACATAAATCAGGCTGATTTGTTCTACGTTATATAATACTGCATTTTTAGAGCACCATGTTATGATGAATACGGTTATGAAATATAATTTGAGCAGCACTATTGGATAAAGAAAGTCACATGAGTTCGGTACAGCCAAAAATATTGTAGAGCTGCCACAGCAATGCTGTTTATTTCTGCATTTATATTGAATTTCCCTGATAACTGAAATTGAAAAATGGTTATGTACTTGGATGAAAAAACAGACGAATTCCAAATTCATTTCAACCGTAAAAGTGTAATAGAAAAACCCATGCTATAGGAAAACTGCTTAAACTAATTGATTTGTATTATAGAGAAACCGCGTTGTAAGACTACCGCGTTATATGAAAACCGTGTTATAAGAGTAACACGTTATAGGAGGGTTGATTTTAGTGAATGTATTAAAATGAAGCTAAAAACATAGTTCGAGATGTGTGTGTGTGTGCGTGTGTGTGTAAAATGTATACCTATATTCTAATTAAAAAACTATGCAATGAAATTTCAGAAAATTAGATAACATAATCAATTATGTGGTATGCTGGTGCAGATTAAATTTTTGTACAATTTGAAAAAGAATAGAGACATTCTTTAATGGCCAGCAACAGTTAAAAAATTTGCAATAAAAAACTATATATATTCCAATGTTTACATTAAATGTTTGTTCCATGCGTAATTTTTTATGATAAAACAAATAAGGCTAACCTCATTAATATATTATCAAAAGTTCTAGAAATATGTGAATTTGAAAAAAAAAATGTTTTAGGGAGTTTAGTAAGCAACCAAAGGTTTTTAAATGAGATAAGTTGGCAAATGAATAAAAAATGTTTTAAAACTGCAAATTGGATATAGTTTTGAATATGTATATATTTGTGTGTCATTTTATTCTATCAAATGTAAATCAATGAATTACGGAATGTATGAGGTGAAATAAATTTATTTTTAACTCTGTCTGTAACATGCAAAATAAGACACCCTGGTGATGAAATTTTGAACTATTTTTTTTTTGTGAATCTTTTTTCCCTATAACTTGAAAGATTTACGTTCCAAATTTTGATAATCTCCAATTACTCGTTTGTTCTATAAACCTTCAAGTATATGTTAATTTATTTAAGTCCACCCAGTATATACCACAATATACCACAAATACCACAATAATGCAGATTACAGCTTTTCGAGGATACGCCGGATTCCCTTCGTCAGTGAAAGAGATTCAACAAACCAGAACTCCAAAAGAGGAATGGGCCCCGGGTGATACAATTTCCGGTAACCACTCGGAGAAGAACAAGGAATAATATAGAATATTCAAAATAAACGTTAATTTAAAATGCATATTCCTTTTTTGATCTTTTGGTTTATTGGTTCTCTTGCTGAGGATACGCTCGTTTATTGGTTACTTTGGTTTATTGGTTCGCTTGCTCGAGGATACGCTGGAACACCTTCATCTTGAAGATGAAGGTGTTCCAGCGTATCCTCGAAACAGCTGAATACTACATTATTGCGTTAGTTGTGCTTATATATGTTGATTGAATATTCCTTAGCCTTCGCGCAAAGTGTATTTTTGTTACTGAGATCATTTATCATTACATTATCAGTGTTTTAATACCCTAGAGCATTTCTCAGGAACAAAACTCATGCATAATTCAATTTTAACATAGTCCATTAAAATATATGCATTGCTCATTAGTATTCTAAATAAGAAGATAGCAATAATTTTGAACGAATTCCACTTGTTTCATCTAAATACTTTAAACGCCACACATAAATATTCAATTTATAATGCAAATTACCAAGATAAGGTGGCAGAATATTTTCGTTGAGAGCATTTAATATTCGCCTCTACAAACAAATATATCGAGTTAATGCATATCATGAATCATAATTAAAATTTAAAAGTTATAAGTTTTATGAAGTTTAGGAGAAAACTATATTTAATTCATTATTTTAAAGAGGTAACATTACCCTCAATGTTTATTTTGCACTTTCGTAATAAGTGAACTACGCCTGAATGCTCTAAATTGCTGAATATATTAATCAAGAAATACTTATAGTCGTATAGTGTGGATATATAAATAATACAACAGATAGGAGAATACAATAAACTAAATCGTATCATTGGAATCTGAGGAATTGCTTAAACCTTCGTCATTGAATGACATCATAAAATTAACCGCTCTGTGACTTAATTCGACGTTCCCTAATGACGTCACGAAAAAAATGTTTCTCAGGTAATTTTCACAACAATGATTGAAACTATTAAGTCTTGTAATCATTAAGCTATAAATAAACCCCCTTACGGATAATTATGTCAAATGTTGTCCTATACTGCTATGTTAAAAAATATAAAATTTCGAATCAATTTCAAAGTTTTCGCTCGAATTTAAAAACAAAAAAATCTGATGGGAGCAACACATGGTATTCCTTATATAACGTAATGAATTTACTACTTTTACAGTAAAAAAAAATAGGTTTTTCTTATTGTAGATACTTATATTTTTTCCAAGATATTGAATTTTCAACAGTTAGTCGCAATTGTCATTGATTTAGCGTCATTTTTATCCATTTGGCGAGATTTTCGTTAATTTGGCAACATTTCAAAAAGTCGCCGAGTTGGCGAAATTCCGCCAAATTCGTCGCCAAAATGTCGCCAAGCGTTATGGACGGATAAATAAGTTATTCTTACAGCAGATAAATGACTATTTGAGTAATACTTTTGTATTTGAACGCCAAGTATATTTTTTCATGAATGGAACGAGCTAGATCCACGAGAATGATGTCACCCAATTTATCGCATGGTATTACATATGAAAAGTGAACATGTTTCTCAATAGGAACTATATTTTTTTTTATTTTACATGACTTTTTTATATTTTTTTTTAAATGTGCAATATCTTGAGAACGGTTCATGTTAGCGTTCTAAAATTTATGTCAATCGTTGTCTAATGAAGAATACATAAGAAATGTCTATTTGTGTAACTGTCTTAGTGGTTTTGATTTTTTGCCGATTTTTTCAAAATTTCACTCGAAAATTTAGGGGGGTTTTGAACATTCGATTGCGTATAAAAACAATAGGCTTCCAGTGTTTACGGATTGTGATTTTTGTACCAAATTTTGTTCGAATCGGTCCATTCATTCGTCAGTTATCGTCTTCACAGTCTCACTGACACACACACACACACACACACGCACACATACTTTCACACGCACACACACACACACACACACACACACACACACATACACAGACATCACTTCAAAAATGTTTGATTCGTGATCAGGGATGCTTGAAGCGTGCTCTCCCGTCGAAAATTCGAATTCGAATTTTCGACCCCGTCACAATACTTTCCTTATACATTATGTATATAAGGAAAGTAATTCAATCTAGTTCGATATTTTTTGATAACAAAACCGGATACTAAGATTCGAGAAAAGTCATTAATATTTGTAGCTGATATAGTGTACACAGGAAATCGACCACAGACATCAGACAGATATCCCTCCAGATATGGAAGATATGGAAAGATCACAGACAGATATGGAAAGATCACTTGATCCACTTCTAAATAAAATACGGCATCCATATTTTTTCCCAGTGTCAAAATCGTGATTTTAAAATTTTTTTTAATTAATATTTAGTGTCGCACCCATCCTAAAACCACTTTATTTTTGTGTATTTTCTATGCATCAATAATCTGTGCTAACGCAATAACAATATTTTTCGTTTTAAATGATCTTCAAACTATTATTTCTACAACGAAGCCTAATTTTGATGAATACAGAATGCAAATAAGCGATTGTAAGATTAGTTAGATAAAAAATGCTGAATATTTTTCGCGCAAAATTATTTACCTCTGGAGTCTGGAATGAAAGTTTATGAATGAAATATTCACTGCTTTTACATAGAGAGTCAGACGATTTATATTTCGACGGCGTTAATTTCCTTCGATGAAGTTTTAAGTTTTCAAATATAATACATTATTGTAGCACTTTGATAATTCAAAATATATCAGCGCTGAATGTATCACATTTTAGAGATGTTTAAATAATATTGCATTTCAGTTGGAATGGGTTTCATAATCAATGTTTTGTGCATGATTGATCTTTCTTGTTAATACTTATTTCGTACAGTCATACGGATTTTCAATAAAATGGCAGTGACATCTCCAGAACTGGATGAGTAAATACTCTTTTATATTCACTCTGTGTGTCCTCTGCAATTTGATGCTAAATTTTCATACTATTCATCATCAAGTTTTATCAATATTCACTCTTAAGAAATACACGTTGCAAGGAAATATTTAAATCGGAAATGAAACAAAATCCGGAAGTAAAAATTCTTAGTGATTTCCCTACCTTCTCCAGAATACATATAAGTCATCATCTTCATGCATAGCCAATTTTGAGAAATAAATGTTTGATGTTTTAAGGCAAATTTTTTGACCTAGAAGTAGAAATTTTTAATAAACCACTTTGCCTCCTCCAGAGATTGGTATTAAATTCATATTAGCTATCATCTGAGCTTTTATCTATAGCCAGGTTTGAGAAGCAGATGTTTCACTGAAAATGTTTGAAGCGGTAATGAAACAAATCTGGAAGTAGAAATTCTCCAGAATTTGATCCAGAATTCATAATAGTCACCATCTTTATCTATAGCCAATTTTGAGAAATAGATGTTTGATGTCTACAAAAAAAAAATGTTTTGATATGAATGTTGGAATAATTAGTAAATCGCTCTTCCGTCACCAGATTGATACCAAATTCATGTTATTCATCATCTTAGTTCTATCTTTAGACAATTTTAAGAAGTAGATGTTTAAGTCAAAACGTTTGAACCATAAATGGAACAAGAAAGATCAATCATGCTTAAAGCATTTATTATGAAACACTTTCCAATTTCAGTGCAATTTTATTTAAAAAAGTCTAAAATGCAATACATTCCTCGGTAATATTTTAAAACTTATCACAATACTACATTAATTTATTATATTTGAAAACTTAAACCTTCTTTGAAAAAAATGAAATTAATTCAAATGACGTCATCGATATACAACACGCCTGAATCTCTCTATAAAAACAGCATTTCATTCATAACTTTCCCCCATTCATTTCATTCATCACAATACTATAATAATTTATATTATTTAAAAATTAACACCATGGAGCTACAAGTAATTAAACTCTATGCTTAAAATTTCATCGAAAAAAATTGTCCTTTTCTTTATAAAATCAATTAAAATTTCATTCATATCAGCCATGCAGACTCCATGCGCTAAATTATTTTGTGTTACAGAAATTCAGCAATTCTAATACAACTCATTCTATATATTTTGCTGTTTACATTTTACATAAGTGAAAAATAGGCTTCGTTGTAGAAATAATCCAATTTGGATAATCATTTAAACTCAAATATATTGTATTTGCGTTGTTTCAGTATGTATATGTACAGAATTTAAGCAAAAATAAAGTAGTTTTGGGACGGATACAACACTCAATATGAATTAAAAAGAACTTAAAAAATCACGATTTTGAAACAAGATGGATGCCATATATCATTTTGAAGTGGGTCATGTGATCTTTTCATATCATGGTCACGTGATCGTTTCACATAAGATGTGTAATTATTATTTTAATTTTTATTTAAAAAACTACTGAATATATTTCATTGAATTTTTTTTATATATTTTATGGAACAATTTGACTATTACCTAAAGTTTTCGAAGCAATTTGTGAATTTTAAATCCGCTTAAAAAATGCTTGACAAATTAGGTCCCATAGGGCTCAATGTATTTCATTTTTTCAACCCGGGTTCAATCCAAAACTAATTGAGTGATATTATTCATTTATATTCCCATAGGTCCTACAGACCGTCTGAACAACATACTAAAATTTCATTTTGATTAAGTCATTTTTACGGCAGTAATCGTGCTAACGGGCAGACAAAATGAACAAAGTCATAAACACTTTTCAACTTTGTTGTAAAGTGTTAAATAGTCATATACACATTTCAACTTTGTTGTAAAGTGTTAAAAAAACAGGACGTGGATATCCAGGGTGAACCGCTGTCTCCTCCTTACCTTTATGGTAGCAGCCATCATCTAATATCTTTTATAGACTAGCTTATGACAATAGAATATCTTGAGGAATATATGTTTTGAGGAAAACTTTGTAAAAACAATTATATGTCTTCCTTCTAGTCCTGTAGACGGCTTCATCATGGCGACAGAGGGGGGGGGGGCACCGGGAAGAATGGATGAAATATGTCAGGAGTTTTTATTCTTGTTAAGACTCCTAAATATTCAGGCTGACGCAACAGTGGCGATCTTGACTTCCAGTTGAAGCGATGGCTGTACATGGCGGAAAGATTTTCACTTTCCCGTCCTTTTCTCGGAATGTCGAAATATTCTAGACTACCCTTATGAATACCTGGCACCAGTATTTCTTTCAAGACTTTTTAGTCAGGGGAGGAATGAATGTGAAAACTTTAGGGGAAGTGCACATTTTATATTTGCCTTATATAAATATATCTAAATTTTGCCACATAAATAGAAACTAGGTTAACATAAAATGTCTCCCGGTGAGGAGGTGGGGGGGCTGCTCCCTCGGAGGAATGCCTGATAGAAACACTGTCTTGCGCAATTTTCTGAAAGCAGAAGCACCTATTTTACAGCTAAATTGTGTGCCAAATATCAGCTATGTAACATGCGCGCTCCTTTGAAATTGCTCAGGCAGACGATAACTTACTGGACTTGCTGGAGTTAAAATGACAGTTGCGTCAGTTTGTATATATATAGGAGTCTCACTTCTTGTAGGGCCACCGTAGATGTGACGGCAATTCCTTTTATTCCCAGGTAAATTTCAATGGGCAAACTTTGAAGCTTTCTCGAATTTCTACCGGCAAAGATGCCTCACATAACAGAAACTGCAATTTCTCCATCCTACGCCATGGATCTAAAACCGGAAATAAAATTATTTTATAGGTGGCGTGATCTTTTGAACTTGACTTAACATTTCTAAGAATAAGGGGGCTTAACCACACAGAACAATAATAAGGCACAAAAAAGCTCGTTTTGATATAATATACGTGCGTCCGCTCAGGGCCAAATTTTCTTTTGAATAAATCTCGGGATATTAAAATTATATTTGGAACAAATATCTCAATCGGTGGCAGTAAAAACTGTAGATTTTAGTGATAGTTGTTTATTAATTTATTTTTTTTAATTTTTTGAATATTCTGTTTCGGAAATTTAAATGAAGTATACCAAGAAGTATTTTTAAATAGAAACGAATTGACATTTTCTTATATGGTAGTCATCGAGACTTGACTTCAAAATATTTAAAAAAATATATTTTACCGCAATGTCATATCTATCAAAACATTCAGCGATAGCCATGACATGTAAATATACTTTAGGGTATGCCGGCCTTATACTTGCCGTTGAATAACAACTGCATTTATACTTGTGTTTCTCAGCAAGATGCAGTTTTAACAAATGCCTTCTCTGTGGATGTTTTTCGACAATATTTAAATCTCCATAAAATGTGGAATAACGCAATCTTATCGCGATTCCAACGACCCGAGTTCAGATTCCTGGCTCTGTCCGAAGTGTGAAAAACGCGCGGAGTTCGGGTATGTTAAATGTGCGGTTCCATAATTTTCCAAGAGGTGGGTGGTAAGGGAAGGAGGTTAAGTCCCTGTAGATGCCGCCCCCACTGGGTTTCGGTTTAAATTGTGTGGCACTTCCCGGTTGTCCAAACAGATGCCTTACACCTTCAGGTAGGTCTGGTGGTCTGGGCCGAAGAAGTAGAATATTTATTTCTGAATTGCATAGAGTAAATAACTTCAGCGTATAGAGTAAAAACAGCGTATAGAGTAACGTCAGCGTATAGAGTAACGTCAGCGTATAGAGTAACGTCAGCGTATAGAGTAGTCAGCGTATAGAGCTGAAATCAATGGTGCACAGAGTGAAAACCAAAAGCGTGCAGAGTCAACACCAATAGCATATAGAATAAAAATGAATAGCGTACAGAGTTAAAAAATAGCGTATAGAGATAAAACAATAGCGTAAAGAGCAAAAACAATAGCGTACAGAGCTAAAAAATAGCGTACAGAGCTAAAAAAATTGCGTACAGAATAAAAACAAATAGGGTACAGAGTAAAACCAAATAGCGTACACAGTAAATTACAACAGTATACAGTAAAAACGAATAGCGTACATAACAAAAAATAACGTACAGAGAAAAAACTAATAGTATACACATTAAAAACCAGTAGGGTAAAGCTAAACTTTACAGGTGAGCAAAGTTTACAATGAGTTAAGCAAGTTATGTCGTCAATGCATACTTTTATTCGTGATGCTTTACGATCCTATTTGTTTTTCACAATTTCACATGATAAAAGAACCAACTGTTTTCAAACAAGATAGAGTAATTGAAAAATGTTTTTACATGCGCTATTTCCTAAAATGTAGTCTCCTGACAGTAAAAATAACTTTGCTTTTGATTCATCAACAAGAAATTGCCGTAAAATATTAAAATTGGTATAAATCGTATAGAGCTATGCATTTTCCAAATGCATATACAAGAGGGATTTTTTTAACCTCTTATGTTTCGAATTTTTAAATTATCAACGTTAGAAGAAGCTTTGCTGTGTTTATTACTTTCCCTGTAATACATGGTAAAGTATAGGGAAAGTATTGGAATCGTGCTGAAAATCTCCACTCGAGTTTTCAACAGATCTACACGTGTTGGCACCTCTAGAACATGAAAAACAATTTTTAGCTTAACGTCTGTGTGTGTATCTGTGTGTCTGTCCGTCTATCTGTCTGTCTGTGCAGATTTTGTATCCACTTTAACTGAAAAACTAATTGATAAGTTTCTTGTGGGTGACCCTGGTGCTGAAAGATTTGGGATGATTCGGGATAAAATAACCCGCCTTTTTTTGCGAAATGGCCCGCAAAAATTGCATGTATCCACTGTAACTCAAATAGTAATAGATTAAATTACATAAAAGGTGGTTGATAAATTATTTGTAGGTGATCTTGGTGCTAATTAGATTTTGGTACGATTCGGGAAAAGATAACCAGCATTGTTTCGCAAATGGCCCTCAAAAATCGTCAACTCTAAAATAAAAGACTACATATGCTCAATATATCGATTAAATGCTGACATTATACGTCATTTTTGACGAAGATAAGAATAAGACCAACCCCATTACTCAAGGGCTAGCCGTTCTCGAAATATTGTAGTTTTTTCGAATTTTCTCTATGCCACCTTTGAAAATAAGCCTAGTTACCAAATGAAAACGAAAATGGAATTAAAAGTGCAAATTCTGTGTAATTTAAAATAAATATGACTTATTTTGTGCAATTAAATTCAATATAATAAATTATTTAAGCAATAAAGAGAACGTGAATATGAGTCTGCAGGGATAGTCATGTGCTGCCTATGTAAAAGCGTTTTCTGCTTTCACATTCAAATGTATAAAGTTAGTTGATATTTCATAAAACATGTATAACACAATAATATACTAGTGGTAAGTACTTAACTCCAGAGTCGAATCCGTCTCCCTGATGTGAAGCGAAACTACTCCACAATGGCATGTGATTAATAAATGGCAAAAACAACTCATTAAATGATGAGATTAACGACATTTGAAAATTAACACAGTTCTTTAATTAAATGGTAGTTAGGTAATTCAAATACAAGCATGACATCAAAATTCACTCTTTACTCGGAACATCTGCGTTCCTATCTTTTCAAATAGATATATATATGATGACATGAAAGCAAAGATATATGCTCTTAAATTATTTACTGGCAATACATTATTTCTTGCTGGCAATCTTAAAAATCTTGAATTACTTTTAAACAGTCAAAATTGGAATCTATACAAATCTGCCAGCTCTACTATGATAAGTATTTATACTTACAAAACTTCTCTTTACTCTTGGTAGGGCAGTCATCATTAGAAGGTGAGATTTGAAAAACATCTTTCAATTTAATTCAATTACCAACACTTTAGCCATTTTTAAATTTTGACGAGAGAAATTTTAATTGACTGCCCCTACCAAATCCTGTTCCAAATCTGAAGACAAAAAGCCAAGCGCGTCCCTTTACATTTACTGCGATGACGTCACAACCACATATCCATATCACACGTCCATAACAGAACATTTGGAAAATAATCAACAAAATAAAATTAACACTCAACGGTTTTTCTCTCTCTCAGCCGGCAGACGCGTCGCTCAAGGACACGCGCACTTCACACATTGACCTATTTCCACTGAAAATCGGCTGAGAGATTCTACATTTACATGACATGAAAAAGAGCATTTTAAAACAAAATATACTTTCACAGATCTCGATACCACAAATATCTTGCCCCTCCCCCGGCAAAAAATTTTGCAACCGCAGGGCAGGAAAATTTTCTCCAAGAGAATCCTGTAGAAGCATCACCTCCAGCAGCGCGAATCGCTGAAGCAGCAACTGCCGCAGGCAATTTTGCACAAAAATTTTGAGGGTGAGCAATGTACGTACGTCTACACTACCACCCCACTCAAGGAGTCCAGAGACTTGATCAGGGTCCCCGTTGTCCAAGAGTCAAAACATCAAAACATGGCCAAAAGAGAGGACACAATGCTGTCCCAAACTGCTATAGGATCCTTTCAAAAGAAAACACACAGTTAAAACATATGCAAATACACTGAAATACACATAATATGCTCTTATCAAACTTTCTCAAATTCTTAAAAAAAAATACACTTGTAAAATACACTAAAGATTCCTGCAGTGTAACTGTACAGAAAATGTGTTCCTTAAAGGTGTAAAATCAGCGGGGAGCTATACGGGTTGCCATCACTAGAAAAGGAAGGTGTGTGTATGAAAATGAGAAAAAAAAATATCCCGCGTGCAGGGCTTCTGGTACATCCAGGCGAAAACAGGGCAGCCACGGTCCAAAGCACACGTCAATTCAGCAAAGATGAGAAACCCAACTCCGAAGCGATGAGTCCTCCATCACGACATCACTCCTCCAACACACAGGGGTTCCAGAAGATACGCTTCTCGCCTCCGCTCTGGAAACGACGGCGAGATCTGTCCAGCCTCGACCAGGTGTAGCAAAAAGCCGGGATTTTAAATTGCTTCATTCACATCCCTCTCGAAACACAGGGTGTAGCTTGTTTGTGTAAACACCTGCAATTCACTCAAAAGAAAAAACATTTGCAACATTGAACTCACGGGACAATGGTGACTGACGAAACTACTGTACTCTTTGTACCAGTAGGGAAGTGAATTTGTAAAAATGTAAACATTGAATTGCAGATCAAAATAAAGATTTATGTGTACAGCAGGAACAAAAAAGATATATGAGATAAATTTTCAAGAACAGAAATATTCAAAAATTTTGTCAAAATCAGGTAAGTTGTCAGAAGTGTCAACTCATGCACTTCACAACAGTTTTTCATGTCAGGTATTAAAATTCTGCACATTTGAAATTAAAATTTTCATCACCACATGATATTCAAATCACTTGAAATTATTGTAAATATTAAAAATTATTGCAGAAGAGGTTCCATCACTACCTCAAACAGATGAGCTTGATCAAAACACAAATACATCCTCAACCAGAACAGTTTTTTGAAGAACTCCAAAACAAATCACAAAACTCACAGTTCAAAATTTACGAAAAGTTTCCAACTCCAGATTCAAAAAGTTTATCAAAAAATAATCAAAAATTTCTGTAGAGTGAAGAGTTTCAGTCGATATCACACAAATCACAAGATTAAAATTGTATATAAATTCAAAACAGTAAAATTAAAAAAAAAATTTGTATTTTCACAGATGAAGCATGTTTCACAGATGAAATAATCTTCCATTACAATTGAGCAGAGATGTGTGTAAATAAAAATATTTAGAATAAACAATAATAAATTTCAATAATCAGATTCAATACTTTCAGAAAAATTATACACAACAATCAATTAAGCTTAAATTTCAAAATTCCAAAAAATTTAACAAACTGCATTAACAATTACTGTATCACTATTTCTTAAACAAATTTTGTAAACACTGGAATTTTGCATCACAGAAGAAGAAGATTTTGAACATTGTTGTGCACAGATGAAAAACCGGATTAATTAAATTGTCTGAGAGAGTATCGACTGTTCACTCTAGGACGCTGCTGGTTTAAAGCTCTATTATAAACCACTCTGGTATGACGGTTATCACAGTTTGTTTGACTGGAAGGAGAAGGTTGTTTGTTTACACTATTTGGATCCCTGGAAATTGGAACACTGGAATCTGGAGCACTGGAAACAGGTTGTTTGTTTGCACTGCCTTGGGAACTGGAAATTGGAGCACTGGAATTTTGCCGCTGGAAAATACTCGAGGTTGATGAAGACACAGTTTGTTTATCACGACCAAGTGCACTATCTTTTGGAAGAGTTTGAAGCTCAACTCTTCTAGGTGGTAGTAATGTAAGTCTGTTGACATGAACTCTCTGCTCGTTCTTCGGATTTATAACATGTTGTATTATAAAGTTGACTGGAGAGATTTTCTTGATCACCTTAAATGGACCTCTATTATATGAAGAAAGTTTTTTGGACTGGTCGCGTGGTAAATATGGTGTGTAAAGATACACATGATCGTTTACTTTAATCACAGGTTGTTTTGCACCTTTATGTTGTTGTTGCATTTGACTCTGTTGTGCTTTATCCAAATTGACTTTCACAATTTCATATATTTTCTTTAATCTATATTCCAAATCTTAACCATAATCATGAACAGACTCATATTTTGTGCTTTTAAATCCTGTTAAAAGGGTATTTGGTACTGTTAAATCTCTGCCATACATGAGGTATGCAGGAGTTTCTCCCGTTGATGCATGAACAGCATTTCTGTGGGCCAGAAGGGCAAAAGGAACTGAACGATCCCAGTCGTCTTTTTCTTTATATGCAAGATTCTTCAAACTTCTGAGTAAAGATTTATTTGCTCTCTCGCAGAGGCCATCAGATTGGGGATGATAGCTAGTGGTACTATGTTTGATGATTCCCAACTTCTTGTATAGGCTCTGAGCAGCTTTTGAAATGAAATTCGACCCTTTGTCAGTAACTAGGTGGTGGGGAATACCGTGAGACGCTATGAATTTCTCAAAACATTCCAAAATTTTCTCTGAAGTAATAGATGACAATGGGTAAGCTTCTGCCCATCTTGTGAAGTAGTCTGTAATGACTAAAATATACCTTTTCCTAGAATTTGAAACTGGAAAAGGACCTATACAATCCATCGCCACTCTTTGGAATGGGAAATCAGATGTATCAAATTTCTGTACTGGTGCTTTAAAATTTCTGAACCCATGGTTCATGACACAAACATCACAAGAACTGACATAATTCTGTGTTTGAGTGTACATGTCTTGCCAATAATACTTTCTGCTGATACTAGACAAAGTTCTGCGAAAACCACAGTGAGCAAATGCAGGACAGTCATGATGCAACCACAAAATTTCAGATACCAAGGACTGAGGTACTGCCAATCTTTCATTAAATTCGTGTCTTCTTTTGGGGTGCTTATGAGTGCACCATAATGCATTTTCTTTCTCGAAAAAGGTTAATCTTTGTGGATATGGAGCCACATTTTTCTCTAGGAAATTCTTAATTTTGTTGCATCTGCTATCAGATTTTTGAGCGTTAACTATTCTAGTAAACAAAGGTGGTTCCACTGTTAATTGCTCTAAATTTTCCCTTTGAACATTTTCTTCATCATTTAGGTTTGTGTTAATTGCATTCACCTGTTGAATTTCTGAACTTTTTGAAGATTTCTGATTTTGTGCATTATTGACTTTCTTTGGTTTTTGGGCATT
The DNA here is from genome assembly GCA_951213105.1 of Amaurobius ferox. Lineage (NCBI taxonomy): Eukaryota > Metazoa > Arthropoda > Arachnida > Araneae > Amaurobiidae > Amaurobius > Amaurobius ferox. Next base: position 101,523,494 of record OX578153.1, on the reverse strand, counting down.
AGCCGAATTTCTTGTATTTGCAGAATTCTTTGATAATGGATTTTCTTTGTCACCGACACAACTTGATAAGTAATCCGCCACAACATTCGCCTTTCCTGGCTTATGAATGATCTCATAGTCGAACTGGGAAAGAGAAGCTATCCAACGTGAAAGTCTGGAGGTTGGATCCTTGAATTTGAAAATAAATGAGAGGGAGTGCTGATCACAATAAATTGTGAAGTGAGCTCCAATTAAATAGTGTTTGAAAAAATTTGTCGCCCAGACTACAGCTAAAGCTTCACGCTCAACAACACTGTATCTGGTTTCAGCATCATTTAGCTTCCTGCTGGCATATGAAATAGGGTGTAAAAAACCATTTTCATCTTGCTGTGAAATATATGCTCCAAGTGCATATTTAGATGCATCTGTGTGCAATATGAATTTCTTTTTAAAATCAGGTAAAATTAAAATTGGTTCTTTTAAAAGTTATTTCCTCAAAAAGTCGAAAGATTCTTGTGCTGCTTCATTCCACTTAAATTTTTCACCTTGTTTTGTTTTTAAAAGTTGTGTGAGGGGTAAAGCAACATCTGCAAAATTCTTCACAAATTTTCTATAAAATCCTGTGAGACCCAGGAACTGCCTCACATTCTTTATGGACTTTGGCGTCTTAAATTTCTGAATTGTTTCTAGATTATGTGGATCAGGCTGCACTTTCCCATCTGAGACCAAAAATCCCAGATATTTAATTGTTCTTTGAAAAAAGTTACATTTTGAAGGTTTCAATTTTAGATGATGTTCTTGTAATTTTAAAAATACTTCTTCCAATTTTTGTATATGTTCTTCAAAGGACTTGGATTCCACAATAATATCATCAATGTAAACATTCGAAACACCTGCCAAAACCAATGACATCAATCTCTGGAAAGATGCAGGAGCATTTTTGAGCCCAAAAGGAGTGCGACACCACTCAAAATGGCCTTTGTTGGTTGAAAAAGCTGTCTTTTCACAGTCATTCGGGTCCAAACAAAGTTGGTAAAACCCAGAAGTAAGGTCTAGAGTGGAAAAATATGTTGCTCCAGCCAAATTATCGATGAGTTCACTAATATTAGGTATCGGATATGGTTCGTCAATCATGACTTCATTTAACTGCCTAAAATCACAGACCAAACGATATGACCCATCTGCTTTCTTGACAAAAAGGACAGGCGTATTATAAGGCGAAGTACTGGGCCTAATAATACCCGCACCAAGTAGTTCAGTCACTTGTTTATTTAATTCTTCTTGAAGGTGATGAGGCACTCTGTAATTTTTCTTTTTAATTGGTATGTTAGTTTTTAAATTTATTGTATGGAAAATTGTATCACAACCCTCAATTTCTGAAACCGACTTTGCAAAAACTCTACGATGCTTTTTAATAAGTTCCAATAACTTCCTCTTCTTCTCTCCATATAAGTGACTTAAGTCAAAGTCACCACCCCATGCTTCAAATTTTTCATTATCTTCAATGGGTGTGTGGTCAGTTACTGTATTTACTGGTAATGCTTGTACTTCTTTAATACTTTGTAATTTTGCAATTTTCATTTTCTTGTTCAAATTAATTACATTTTCAGAAGGATTTGCTATTTTCACATATAAATAATCTTTCTAAGGGGTCTTGTACACTGCTCTTGCCACAAAAAATTCTTTTTCTCCCTCAAGCGGTTCAATCAAAATAGTATCATTTTCTTGAAATTTATGATTTACCCTAATTTTTACAAAAGATTCAGTAAGTGGATTAAGCTTACTTTTCTGAAATATAGTTGCTACAATAAATTCATTTTCTTTAATTTCATTAATAATATTGATTCTTTCTTCCTTTTCATTATAAGTGTTTTTGTACAAAGGTGGTCCCAAAACTGAGTTATTCGGGCTGGTCAGAAAGTAAGGAATTTCCTTCCCATTTGCATTGTTTACATTTGTGAATGTCTGTCTGTCATGTACTTTTTCATTTCTATTTCCAAAATTCTGATCAAAATTTCTAAATAAACTTCGTCTTTCCAAATAATTATCTTCTTGTAAGCTACACACATTTGCTTGAGAAAATTCCTGACTGGAAAAATTTTCTCTACTTTTAAATGGAATATTCTGTCCACACATGATCATGTTATTGCTTTCAAAATCAATTACAGCTTTATTTTCTGTTAAAAATGAGTTTCCAATGATAGCTTTGTAATTTGATGGTGCAGGAGAATTCAAAACCCAGAACTCAAGAATAAAATTTTCGTCCTGTATGGTTAATTTAATTGAAATTTTATAATTCACAATTGTATCTCCTCCGTTAAATCCACGCAGTACAGCAGGTTTTCTATGCACTGTATACTGTTTTTTGTCAAATAAATTTAAAATTTCTTCATATGTGATATTTATGCTGGACCCTGTGTCAATTAGCATGTTTATGGAATTTCCTGCAAGTTTAGCAGAAATGACTGGTAAGTTTGTTGCATTTTGAGATGCATTTTGTACAATTGTACTAATTTCATAAGTGTTACCAAAATTTCCAAAGTTCTCTCTTGAATTTTGGTTCAAATTTCCAAAATGTACTTGATTGGCTGATCTGTCTTTTCTAAAATTTCTTCTATTAAAGTTGCTTTTGTAGCCGAAATTTGTATTATTACTATTATTTCTTCTAAAATTTGGACTTTTGTAAGTGTCAAAAGTATTTGTTCTATTGTTGTTGTTTCCCCTAGCTCTTGGTGTAGCCGGAATAAAATTATTTCTTTCACCAGGTTTCCTGTAACCACAAAATCCTCTCTGTTGATTTACTTCTCTACGGTAGTTATTTCTGCTTTCTTCTCTCCTCGGGGTAACCGGAATTCTTCTTTCAATTTTTCTTCTATTTCTGCTTCCCGGGGATATGTACGTCTTCATATTTGATCGAAAATTTCTTAATTTCGGTGTTCTAGGGGATTTCTGTGTTACTTCATTTTCTTCCCATATTTCTTCTTCATCTTCCCAATTTTCTTCCTGTCTGTCCCTTTTTTCTAATTCATTCTTAAGTTCATCTAATTGATTACTTTGAATTTTAAGTAGTTTTTCTAGTTTTGTTATTTTCTCATCTTCTAAATTTTTCTTTTCAACCGAATTTACTTCTAGATGTTCTTCATTTTCGTTTTTACACTGCTCTTCCAGCACCGCTAACTCTTTAGCTGATTCAAATGTTTTTGGATTCTGCGCTAGGACCAATCTTCTAAAATCAGGATTTAATCCCCTTATGAATGCATTTTTCAAAAGCGCTTTTCTTATGGAGTAATTATTGTTTTTTTCTAAATCTTCAGGTACCGCTACGTACGAAGCTGATTCAATTCGAACAGCGAACTGGCGTACTGTTTCTCCCGATTTCTGTCTTATGTTAACCAGTTCCGCGATACGCTTTGCCATATCTTGTGTATTTTCAAAATTATCCCTAAGAGCCGAAACTAATTCATCATAATTCTTCGAATTCTTTAAATTCGGAATGCCGTTTACTAGCCGAATCGCTGGACCAGACAGTTTCATTTTCAAACAAAAAATTTTCTCTTGAGACGTCCATCCCGCATTCTCTGAAATTAATTCCAATCTATCCAAAAACGATTGAAGTGAACTATCCTCCGCTCCGGAGAACTCTGGAACCGAGTACCAAAATTGAGTCTTCCCGATATTTGATTTAGCAGTCCCAGTGGTGCTCACAGAAAGTGACCGACGCTGAGGAGGTGAGCGTACCGGTGAAGGTGACGCTTGTCTGACATTATTAGCGTTCCTTAGAACTTGTGAGTTACTTCTCACATTTCTTTTCCTTCTACTTTGTCTGCCTGACATTTTTAATTTTGTTCTCAATTTTTAACAAATGTTTATTTTAATCAAGTCGAAAATGTGTCGTGTAAAAAGTGTTCTTGTTGTGAAAAATGTTTATACTAAAAATATGCAGCAATTTCATACATTTATTTCATATATAAATGATACTGACTTACTTCGGTGGTATTACAGACCACATTCATATCTGCATCTATACACATTATACACTTTCTTTTCACAAATATATCAAATATATTTTTATTTCAATAAAACTCTTGCCATTTCAAAATCACTTTTAGAAACCGAAAATAACACAAATATTTTTTTGAAATCGAAAGTGTTCCAGCACTCAGGGAGACAAAAGGGCGCGGCACCAAACATGTAAAAGCGTTTTCTGCTTTCACATTCAAATGTATAAAGTTAGTTGATATTTCATAAAACATGTATAACACAATAATATACTAGTGGTAAGTACTTAACTCCAGAGTCGAATCCGTCTCCCTGATGTGAAGCGAAACTACTCCACAATGGCATGTGATTAATAAATGGCAAAAACAACTCATTAAATGATGAGATTAACGACATTTGAAAATTAACACAGTTCTTTAATTAAATGGTAGTTAGGTAATTCAAATACAAGCATGACATCAAAATTCACTCTTTACTCGGAACATCTGCGTTCCTATCTTTTCAAATAGATATATATATGATGACATGAAAGCAAAGATATATGCTCTTAAATTATTTACTGGCAATACATTATTTCTTGCTGGCAATCTTAAAAATCTTGAATTACTTTTAAACAGTCAAAATTGGAATCTATACAAATCTGCCAGCTCTACTATGATAAGTATTTATACTTACAAAACTTCTCTTTACTCTTGGTAGGGCAGTCATCATTAGAAGGTGAGATTTGAAAAACATCTTTCAATTTAATTCAATTACCAACACTTTAGCCATTTTTAAATTTTGACGAGAGAAATTTTAATTGACTGCCCCTACCAAATCCTGTTCCAAATCTGAAGACAAAAAGCCAAGCGCGTCCCTTTACATTTACTGCGCTGACGTCACAACCACATATCCATATCACACGTACATAACAGAACATTGGAAAATAATCAACAAAATAAAATTAACACTCAACGGTTTTTCTCTCTCTCAGCCGGCAGACGCGTCGCTCAAGGACATGCGCACTTCACACATTGACCTATTTCCACTGCAAATCGGCTGAGAGATTCTACATTTACATGACATGAAAAAGAGCATTTTAAAACAAAATATACTTTCACAGATCTCGATACCACACCTACATGAGAATTTTTTTCTTTTACTTTAGAATCTTGGCCTGGAAAATATCACTAACTTATTCGATATATATGTACTATTCGTTTGATCATTTAACTGAACCAAGCGAATCCTATTAAACAAATGAATGCACTAGAGAGACGTTAATATCATTATCCAAATAAATATTCCGAAAATATCTTATTGCATTATTATGAACTTAATGCAAAACAAATAATTACATCCGAAGCATTATTTCATTTTTAGGGTTAGACACATTGGAATAACATTGGAATGGCATTTAACTCTTTTAAATAATCATTATATTGATAAGACAAAGCATAGTCAAACTCGGTTATAATGACATTCTAGAGGTCACCAAAATGCTGACACTATACCTGAGGGACTCTATAAACGATGTAGAGTAAAACATAAAATTGTGGTATACTTTATATCGATTATAGAATTTTACTCTATATCGATTATAGAATTTTACTCTATATCGATTATAGAATTTTACTTTATATCGATTATAGAGTGACTCTATTATCTAAATAGAGTAATACCAAAATGTTAACGCTATAACCGAGTGACTTTACAAACGATGCATAAATTTAAAATGTTGGTATATAGCAAAAAATCTGTTGTGGGCAGCACATGACTTTCCTTATATAATGCAGTGAATTCACTTCTTTGATAGTAAAAAAAATAGAATATTTTTATAGTAGATATTTATATTCTTAAGATATTGAATTCTCGTCAATGAGTCGTCATTTTCATTTAGCGTTATGTTTATCAATTTGGCGAGTTTTTCGTTAGTTTAGCAACATTTAAAAAAGTCGTCAAGTTGACAACATTCCACCAAATTCGTCGCCAAAATCTCGCTAAGCGTTATGGACGGAGAAATAAGTTATTCTTACAGCAGATGAATGACTATTGGCGTTCAAATACAAAAGTATTACTCAAAGTATCTTTTTTCATAAATGGAATGAACTATATCCACGAGAATGATGTCACCAAATTTATCGCATGATATTACATATGAAAAGTAAACATGTTTCTCAACAGTAAATATTTTTTTTTTAATTTATGGGAATTTTTTTATAAATTTATTTGAAAAATTTGCAATATCTCGAGAACGGTTCGTGCTAGCGTTCTAAAGTTTATGTCAATCGTTTCCTAATGAAGAATTACATAAGAAATATCTATTTGTGTAAGAGAGATTAGAGGTTTTGATTTTTTGTCGATTTTTTCAAAATTTCACTCGAAAATTTAGGGGGGGTTCTGAACATTCGATTGCGTATAAAAACAATAGCCTTCCAATGTTTACGGATTGTAATTTTTGTACCAAATTTCGTTCGAATCAGTCCATGCGTTCGTCAGTTATAGTCTCCACAGACTCACTGATACACACACACACACACACAAACACACATATATAGATATGACTTCAAAAATGTTCGGTAAATTCGTTCGTCAAAAATGTTCGGTAAAATCGGTAAATTCGTTCGTCAGTTATCGTCTCCACAGACTCACTGACACACACACACACACACACACACACACACAAACACACATACACATACTTTCACACACACACACACACACACACAAACACACATACACATACTTTCACACACACACACACACACACAGACATCACTTCTAAAATGTTTGATTCGTGATCAGGGATGCTTGAAACGTGCTCTCCCGTCGAAAACTCGAATTCGAATTTTCGACCCCGTCACAATACTTTCCTTATACATTATTGTATGTAAAGAAAGTAAAAAAAAGATGATGTAGGTAGTGCAGGACTTTCCCTGCAGAATAATTTTCACGTTCTCTTTATTTCTTCAATAATTCATTAAATTGAGTTGAATTGCACAAAATAATACCCATAATTATTTTAAATTACACTGAATTTGTACTTTTAATTCAATTTTCGCTTTCATTTGGTACCTGGATTTATTTTTTAAACGGGATGGAAAAAGATCTCTAGAACGGTTCATCTTATTAATGAAATTGGTCTTATTCTTTCATTCTCAAAAATTACGTATAAAGTAAGAATGTAATCGATATATTTGAACGTACATAGTCCTTCATTTTTATATTTAGCGATTTTTAGATATCACTGGTTTTTGCGGGCTATTTAGCAAAGAAGGCAGGTTCTTTGTGTACAAATCGTACCAAAATATAATTAGCATCAGGGTATCTGACAGGTGACTTATCTACCAAATTTTATGAAATTTGGTTAATTAGATTTTCAGCTAGAGTGGATATATGCAATTTTTCCGGGCCATTTCGCAAAAAGGGTAGGGTCTTCTATCCCGAATCGCACTGAAATGTAATCAGCACTACTGTCACCCACAAGGAACGTATCTATCAAATTTTATAAAATTCGATCAATTAGTCTCTAGTTAGAGTGGATATATGCATTTCATAGACGTCAGTCATGCTACCTGTTTTTTCGTGTTTTAGAGGTTCCAAAACGTATACATCCGTCGAAAACTCGAGTTGCGATTTCAGGTATACTTCCAATACTTACACTATACATTACCATGTATTGCAGGGAAAGTTAAATTTGGTAACCGGCACTATTAGTGCATGTATTAATTTTATTATAAAATATTCTGTGTTCTTGGAAAAAATGCAGACTAACACAGTCAAATGTTTAATGACGGCAATGAAAAACTTAATATGCACCACCTTTTATAAGATGTAAAAAGTAGTTTCAGTCACATTAACAAAGAGTTGTTTGTTAATGTCGTCTTCTACTGTCCCAAAACTATTGAATACCCACCGTTAGCATCATAAAACTTCACTGTTATATGAATGGCTTCCAGGTCATATTTTTCTTGGTATTGATTCTACACGATCATTTTCGTCATCCACTTCTTCAAAAGTACTACCTGGGAGACCAGAAAGTGTTCTCACATTTGATGAGACACTTTTATGTGGGTATTTATTGTGGCCAAAACGGCGAACAAAGTATCAGGATGTAAAGGCCGCATCTATCCTGACACATATTAAAGACGTATATAGACCACGAAAAACTCTAATAATTAAATCCTTAAATGTAGACTTCATTAAGCTATAATTAATTATGGTCTATTACTTAAATTTAAATAATTTGATCACTAGTGGCTAGCATTTTAAGAAATAAACAGACTTACTCTCCAAGATACCTGAAACAAATCATATTATTGTTAATTAATTTTAAAAGGCTTGGAGTCAAAGGAAGAGGCAGGTGTGGATCCAAAATAACATTTATTAATCTATATATATATTTATTTATATTCGAGAGAAGAGAATATTTATCCATTGCACAGTCTTATAACAACAACTTAATGCATAATCACATAAACCATATTTAATTATATTACTTCTCGTATAGAACTTCTTAAAATTATTTAAGTATGTTTCATCATTATAATTTTACATTTTAATATTCATCATATTAGTAATGATATTCTTTCATCTATGTCTCTATGGGAGTTTCATTTAACATTATTCAATCATTATTATATTTAAGCATTGTAAATAAATGCTAGGATTCGAATGTCAATCCATTAAAAATTGTTTAAAGTATTGCTACATTTTGTTATCTCAATCAATAGTTACAAATAACACAGTTTTAGTTTCTATCTTTATCTCTTCATTATATTATTCTAATTAATTAGAGTCATTGGACAATGGAATTACTATATTAGAAATGGAGTAACTTACGGGCATGATATGCTGAGGCTTGTGGGTTGAGGTACCTGCTACTGTCATCGGTGACATAAAGTTCGTCTTTTCGATGTAAAGTTTATCGGCCATAAATCAGCCTTTGTCAACCGTAGAACAGAGGTAGCTGGGGTATCTATTGAGCAGAGTTTCGTTTCATAGCCATCGATTATTCCAATATCACCGCTATCAGCTCATCAAAAGATGTCGCCATTGTCAATTGATATTATGAACGTTCCATAGTTGATTTCCGGAGTCTATGTAGGCTCAAGCCGCCATTAGGAAAGAATTACTGCCATTAGGACCCCAAGTCCTGTATAGTCGCTCCAATCTTAGAGCCAGCATTCTTTTTTGTATAGGTCAGCAACAGACCAAAATTTAGAAACATTTCTTTGGAAAAAAAAATAACGAGCGAAGTGGGCCTCTAAGCCTAAAGTATGGCTCGGGTCATCCGGACTCCTGTCCGTCGTTTCTTACATGCAAATTCTTAACCAGCATGGTGCGGCCAAATTTTTGCCGTCATCATTTCTGTAGAAAAGTGCCTAGAGTGGCCGGCGCAAGCCGGGCCACACTTTTCGACGACTCTCTCCTCTCTATTTTTTTTTTATTTTTTATTTTTGCTGCGCTAGTCATAGCGCTCTTGCAGTAACATCTGTAATTGGCTACTCCTTGACTTACAGAACCTCTTATTGGATGTAGCCTGCTATAATGCAAAATCCAAGGGGATATGATGTTGAATTCCCCCTTGAAGCGTCATGTCCATCCGCGACTTTTGTCCAGCTGTACTGTAAAGTGGGAGTAACTTTTCCCCATTATTTTTTGGAAGTTGACAGTGAAAATGGCCATCTTCAAATGACTGCCCATGTGAACTTGAAGGGCGCAGAATTCCGGTATAAGGTTTCTGTGGGAAACAAAGTTTGTGGCTGTGAAGGAATTTTGACCGTTACGGGTTAAGCAATGTAAAATCTTCATTGCATATGCTAAAGGGGGGGGGGGTGCTGTAGACAACTCTCTTTTGCAGCTGTGAGCTCATCCTGCAGATGTTACATCCCGTGTGAAAATGATTTTGAAAATGGCTCTTTAGCCATGCGAATGTCTTTAGAATACTTTTAAAAAGAAACTTTGTAAAATATTAACTTTAACTTCATTATAATTTTAATTAAAAAAGGTTTAAAAGGTTCTTAAACCCTGTGCAATAATTAGGATTGCACAAAATGTCATATCTTTTATGACACAAAGCGTGTAGTCTGGCTGATACTAAAGTTACGACTTGAACCTAAAGGTCAGAAGACTATAAATTTCGGGGTGCCATACTAGAGGGTCTGAGCTGGGCCGTGCTAAATGTGCAATGGTGCCATTGGGTAGGGAGTAGCCAGTAAGCGTCAAAAAGAAGTAAAGGCGGAGTTTTATCCCCCCCACACACACACACACCGAGGAAAACCACAGCCTGTAACCAGAGAACGAGATCAGATATTGACGAAAAAAGAACGAGATCAGACATGGGAGAAAACAGTTGGATTTTGACTTAGGAGACAAGAGAGCAGACCAGAAATAAGACAATCATGACTTTTGACTTAAAAATGAGATATACTAAAATGACTTAAGAAAGATGCTGGTGAACACTTGTTCCAGTTGACTATCCAGATATGTTATGATGAAATTGAATAGAACCGCCTAATAGCATGAAATAAGTGGAGCGTTTGAGTTAGCAGTATTCAATGAAGTTACGAGTGGGCATTACACTTCGAGTTGATGCGTGTAACTACAGACGAGATTGACCAAGTGCCCAGATTGAAGGTATGTGTTCATCAATCATCTACAGGTTAATAAATACGTTAGGTATATGGTTCAGGGTCTCACGTGCTCTCTTCTCACATTCTATCTTAATAAATAATTAATAGGAAGAGTAGTTAATGTATTGGAATTGAATAGGTATTTTGTGTCTTTAATAAATGTTATTGTTAAGTTTAAATTGGTCTAATCTTTAATAATTAATAAATATTCTTTTCAGGACTCACACGAAAGGTAAAATAATTGGAGGGTTTATAGCGGCACAACATAGCAATGTACATTAAACATAATTCCACTATAAGAAAATAACGGCCATGTCAAATTCATGAATTTAATAATAAAAATAAATAACAAGTTCCTCAAATGTATTTAATAGTTAGAAGTGTAAATTTAACTTTATTTTATATTTCGGTTGCCACATTTGGTGCCGTGACCAGGATTCACCAAATGTGAGAACACTTTCTGATCTCACTCTACCCAATGGTGATATGATATTTTCCACTATGTCACTCTCTATAAGTACCTCATTCATTGTGAGATCGACATTGATTTCGACGAATTCATCAAACTTTGGAATTGTCTCATTCCACTGTTCCGCAACATCCTTCAGCTAATCTTCAAAAGATTGGAGGCTGTTACCTAGATTCCTGGCTCAGTCCTAAGATTTGGTGGGCCATCCAGCATTAATTAAAAATGATGTGGGGAGAGTGAGTAAATTTGTAAGAAAGGAGGTCTTAAAAATACGGGATTTTTCATTTACTGAGAGAAGAAAAAATTCCGAGGAACACATAGAGGGAGTAGAAAATGCCCTTCATCTGTTCACCAAACTTTACCCTGTAGCAAAACGGACACATCTTAGAATATACAATGATGACTTATTTTTACGCAATGTCTCACTTATCTGAACTTTAACTAAGGCAACACAACGTTATTCCTATGGGGATCGAGTGGAACTTCAGAATTTTTACGTAATTGCCGAGTTATGGCTACAACTGAGGTTGTTATAAGCGAGTTCGAATGTTAAGTCTGTCAAAGATGAGGAGACTAACACTCTTAAAGAAATGTTTTAACATTTTAAATACATGTCATTTTGTTTACTAATATATGGCACTTAACTCGAAAATTGGCCAAGTTAGAAACTCGAAAATTGACGAGTTAGAAACCCGAAAATTGGCCAAGTTGGTCTCTTTTTCGTGTTTGATCCTATAAATATGCAACAATAAATATGCAAAATATGTTATAAATATGCAAATATACAAATATGATATGCTATAAAAGTTCAACCTTCTCTAATCCACTCAGAGGTTTTGGAGGATCTGGAATAACTCTTCAACCTCGCCTTCATCTTGCCCTCCTCGGGGACAAAAACTTGGAATCAGACTGTTAATTTTTGTTACGTAGTTTTTGTTACGTACACTGTATCTTGTGATAAGGCTTTCACACCTCTGTGTTAAAATTGTATATTAAAGTATTGTTTTATTTCTGTGTGATTCAAAGTGTCAATTTCGAAATATAGATGTCTTTTCTACATGTTTTCAATTACATTGACTTTTAAGGGAAGTGAACTCTAAAATCGCAAAAGTGTTTATGTTCCAGAAAAATAGTAATAGTTTTGTATTTTCGCTTCTCAGTCGCTAGTTGGGAACTTGCAGGTTTTGCGCACGCGCGCGTTTGAAAAAGGATTTTGGAAGCAGTGTGGAAGGAGTCGTGGAGAAATGTAGACGTGTGTGTTTGATTCGCGTACGATCGCGAATTTTAAGAAAAGGTGGATTAATTTTGAAAGTGGAAGGATGTGATTAAAATATGTAACATAGTTCGACAAGTTGTGCGTAGAGTCGTTTGGCTCGGTTCAGAGATGAGTCACTCGTGTTTTTAAATGAATCAGCCTGGTAGTAATGGAATAATGAGTCTTGTGAAAAGAGAAAATGGTTCTTTCACTGGTCGGCTTGAATCGCTAATAGGGCAAGAGGGAAAGCTCATTTTACAGCGATTTGTATTTGCCTGACTCCTCCTTGTGTCCTAAGGTACGAATCAACCAATCTCCGTAACCAACCAAGATGTCGAATTCCGCCAGCATGATGTTGTGTAATCAAGTTTCCCGACCATTATGGATTTTGTTCTGCGCAAGAATCTCGATGAGTTTATGCCGAGAGTCCATCCTGATATCCTTTCCCATGGTACAGAATTGTAAATGTTATATTTAAAAGAGACGAGGTAAAGTTTTATATATATTTAGTCTTCCACCTAACGAATAGAGTGTTAATTGTCAAATCCTCGTGAGTATCGAGTCATTGATGATGTTATATGAAAATGTCGTATATGTTCAAAGTATACAAATGTCGTATATAAGTGTCAAGTATAATATGAGGAATATTGTGTTTATTTATGTATCAGAAAATATGTGTATTCTCTTGGTTCCTCTTCCTCCAGGGGTGTTCTTAATGGTCACCCTACCGAGTGTAACTCTGAGTTATTGCGAGAAATGCTTGTACTCCACTGTTTTCGATCAACTGCCTTGTTATTTCATGTTTAATAAATGTGTTTGATTTCAAAACTTTGTCTTCTCTGTCGAGTATACCAAAACGCTCGCGACAGAATTGGTGCCGTTACTTTTCTCGGTGAGTGGGGAAGAGCTGAGAGAATTAAAATTTTTAAAAATTTTCTTAAGAATTGAAATTTTGAAGGTTAAAAATTACCGTTGTGCTAAAATGAGTGTTTTCTTAAGTAAACAGAGTTCCATGTTCTGTTTTCGGTATTCTCAAAAACGAGTGTTCTTGGAATTTGATATGTGCCATTTGATAAAAAAAATTGATTTGTTTGCATATTTATGTCATTTGATTTGATAAAAACTGGTTTTATTGTAAATACTGTTTAAGAACATTGCAATTGCATATTGTGTTAAACTATACGAGTATATTTGATTGTTATGCAAAATGGCTCCAATTACTAGAAACAAAAAAGTAAATGTCGGTAAGATGAGTAAAAATTCAAGTAAAAAATTAAATTCCTCCTTGAATTTGTCGCTTGATATTGCTACTGAGTCGGATACTGTTAATTCTAGAAGTAAAGTTAAAAATGTTAGCCACAAAGCTTAATCTAATGAGGAAAATATATCAGATAAATCGCCGGCATGTCTGAATTCTTCTTCTGGCACTTTGCCAAATCAAAACAGTGCTTCATCGGTAAATGATAACATGTTAAAATCATTCCATATTTTCACACCTAAGTTCGCACATCATATTCCAAAATTCTCGGGAAATTCAGAGCTTTCGTTGTCACAGTTTTTGGAAAAGTTAAATTTAGTAGCCACTCATGCAAACTGGAGTGAGTGTGACAAATTGGTTTGTTTGAGATTGAATTTAGAGGGGGAAGCAAATAGATTGATTGAAGAGAATCCAAAGCACAGAAATTGTAAAAATTTGCAGGAAATTATTCACATTTTGAAAGATCATTTTGAAGTGACCGAAAATGTTACTAAAAACATAATTTCACTCGTGAACTTTACACAGAGACCAAATGAGTCGGTTAAACAGTTTTCGATGAGAATCGAAGCTGCTTCATTTAAGGTTGTTCCGGAAGATGTAGATTCCGAAAGTGAGAATAAAATCAGGCAAACACTTTTAAAAACTTCATTTATTAATGGTTTATATCCGGAACTAAAAAGATTGGTGTTGTCACAAAACCCTAGAGATTTTTATTCGGCTAGAAAACTTGCAATTCTTGAGGAATCTATTTTAAATGAAAATAATGCTATGTACTTGACTAATCCGGTACTTACAAAAAAAGGTGTTCTCACACCAGAAAAATATGTTCTCACACCAGAAAAATATATTCTCACACCAGATCAAAGTGAAAGTATGTCAGATTTAAAAAGAAAAGTGTTAGAACAGGAAAGGGACATTGAATTTCTTAGGGGTAAAATAGAAAAATTTAAGTTTAATTCAGATAAAGTTAACGAAAAGCGTTCACCGCGTCCAAAGTGTGACAAATGTGGTAAATTAGGTCACGTTCAAGAACAGTGTTGGAAAAAGGTTTTTCAAAAAAGAGATGTGCACGGTATAAAATGTAGGAAAATTTATACCAGTCCTGGAACTAGGTATCACCAGGGTGAAAGACACAGAGGGCAAATGTCTGCAAATGAGTGGAAGTATAGAAAGCAAGGAACGCAAAATTATAAAAATAAGGAGTCATATAAATCTTTGCAAAATTCCAAAAATCATTCTTCTGGGAATCAGAGTAGATATCCCATGCACAATTATAATAATAGAAAAACTTTTGATAGGCAAACATCACATTTTGAGGAAAATAATATTTGTCATAATATTACAAATTCTTTGTCATCTTCTTCTATTATAAAAGGAAAATTAGTGAGCAGTGAAGTGTCAATATTGATTGATACGGGTAGTTCAATTAATTTAGTGTATGAGGAAGCTTTAAATACTGTACCCATTGCACATATGTTGCTAACATACAAACCAACAATTTTGCGTAGCTTTAGTTCACAAGATACTAAAGTTGAATGTTTAGCCACTATTTCACTAAATTTGGGAAAAGAAAGATTCCCTACCGAATTTTTTGTGTTAAAATCACCAGCTCCTATTTCATATAATGTAATCCTTGGTAACAAGTTTTTACATAAACATAATGCTATTATAGATTATAATCACTTCTGTTTTAAGTTTTCAAACTCTTCCATTCCTTTTGTTGGTTATCAATGTACGAATAATTTACTTTCGATTTCAAATCATGAACCGGCAAATGAGTCGGAAATTGCAGACTCAAACCTAAGTAGTGTCGCAAAGCGTATTGCTGTGCCTGACTCGCAGATGAGTAGTGGAAAAAATGTTCGTGTGGTAGAGGACTGTAAACCGAAAGAGTTCCATACGAATGCATGTGCAAAATGCAAAGCAGATCTAGCACCGGTAGTGAATGAGTCTCAGGTCATTCGGGAAGAGTATGTGAGCAGAAATTTTTCGGAAAATAATGTAGTGCCACATTTGGGTAGTGAAGAGGTACATATTAACGATTTGGAAAATGGAAGCAAATCTTTTAGAGATTTGGTAGTAAATGCACAGAATGTTACTTTGCATATGGGGGAAAAGCAAAATCATGTTAGAGGTGGTACTGAAGAAGTGGCACAGCATAAGAACTTAAACATTAAAACTGTTAATAACTTATGTAGAGTAAAAGAAACTCTAAATACAAAAATTAAAGAGCCAATTATTGTGAAAAATTCACAAAAATGTATAATTCCTCCTTTATCTGAATCATTTATTAAAATCAAACTTTCAGAAGGGTTTCCGGAAAATTCCACCTTGCTTCTGGAATCAGAGAAAAATGACCACATCTTCATTGCTAGAGCTGTATATAGAGCTCCTAAGGATGGAATTATTTGGGTTCGTGTTGCTAACCCAGAGGAAAAACCTTATCATTTGAATAAGGGTAGAAAAGTGGCTCATGTTCAGGAAATTCAGGTGTCTGAGGAGGTTGAAGTTAATGTAGTGAGTGAGGGAGAGTTGGACTCCAGTGAACCTTTGGAGCCTTTTGAAAGTTGGGGAGGAGATTTTGACCTGAGTCATCTCCAAAAAGATCAAAAACATAAATTATCAACTTTGTTGAATAAATATAGACAAGTATTTGCAAAGAATGTTGCTGAGTTGTCTGGTTGTAAAACCATATTACATGAGATAAATTTGGAAACATCTGTTCCTGTTTATCAGAAACCATATAAAGTTCCACATCATTTACAAGGGGAACTCAATAGACAAGTCACAGAATTATTAGAAGCTAAAATAATTAAACCTAGTTTTTCACCTTACAATACGCCAGTACTGTTTGTAAGGAAACCGGATGGTTCTTATAGATTATGTTGTGATTTTCGCAAGTTAAACAAACTTACTATTACAGAAAATTTTCCAATTCCTAACATTAGTGAATTGATTGATAATTTAGCAGGTGCTACATTTTTCTCAACTTTGGACTTAACTTCAGGATTCTACCAATTGCATTTGAATCCACAGGATTCACACAAAACAGCTTTTTCCACGCCCACCGGTCACTACGAATGGTGTAGGACCCCTTTTGGTCTAAAAAACGCACCAGCGTCTTTTCAGAGATTAATGTCTCTTGTACTGGCAGGGTTATCAGGAATATACATAGATGATGTTATCATCTCATCAAAAACTTTTGAAGAACACATGATGAAATTAGAAGAAGTTTTTATTAAATTATCTCAACATGGTCTTAAGTTAAAGCCATCAAAATGCTTCTTTTTCAGAAAGACAATAAAGTACTTAGGTTTCAGAGTGTCTGAGGGAAAAGTTCAGCCAGACCCTCATAACATCGATTTAGTGCAAAAATTTAAAGTACCCACCTGTGTCAAGAATATCAGACAATTTTTGGGTTTGACAGGCTTTTATAGGAAGTTTGTACCAGATTATGCAAAGATTACTCTTCCACTAACTAATCTTTTAAAATCAAAGCAGAAAAAGTTTGTGTGGAGTCAGGAGGCTCAGGAAGCTTTTGAAATACTTAAGAACAAGCTTATTCAAGAACCAATTTTAAAATTACCAAATTTTAATTTGCCCTTTACTTTGCATACAGATGCCTCTAATTACGCTTTGGGATCAGTTCTTTCGCAATTGGATGAAAATGGGTTATCTCACCCAGTTTCCTTTGCTAGTCGAAAATTACAAGGTGCTGAAGTGAATTACAGTGTAGTCGAGAAAGAAGCTTTGGCTGTGGTTTGGGCTACCCAGCAATTTAAGCACTATCTCTTAGGCAAACATTTCAAAATTTACTGTGATCAAGCATCCTTATCGTTCATTTTCAAATTAAGAGATCCTACTTCGCGCATAGCTCGCTGGATCGTTTCATTGCAGGCTTTTGATTATGAAATCATTCATAAACCGGGGAAACATAATGTTGTAGCTGACTATTTTTCGAGATGTATTGATGAGTCTTCTTCAAAGAAATCTCAAAACACTCAGAAACAAACTGTTCCTAAAAGTATTGTAGAATCTGTCCCTACGAAAATTTCTGGAAGAGTAGTGGTACAGAATAATGATAGTAGTGAAAACATAAATGCAATCGTTGAAAATTCTCAAGATCAAGTGCAGACTACTGTGGAAGCTTCTCTGGTAACTAGGATAGCTATTGGTCAATTGAAAGATCCTAGATGTATAAAAATCAAAAATCTTCTGGAAAAAGGTGTAAAACCATACCCACAAAAACTTTCATTTTTCATGAAAAATGATATGTTACATTGCATACACAAAAATCCAAAGCAGAGACAGCAATATAATGAGAGAGTAGTTATTCCTCAAGACTTAGTCTCAGAAATTCTATGGCTTTGCCATGATTCTCCTGTTGCTGCACATTGTGGTTTTCAAAGAACTCTGGCAAAAATTTCAGTTAACTATTATTGGCCAGACATGCATGCTCAGACTGAAAATTATGTGAAGTCGTGCACAACTTGTGTAAAAAACAGAGGTTTTCGTAACAACAAGGCTCCAATACAGAAATTTCCTATTACAACTTATCCTTTTGAACGTGTGGCTATGGATGTAGTCGGCCCACTACCTATCTCGAATTCTGGGATGAAGTACATTCTTGTCATTACAGATTACTTCACTAGATGGCCAGAGGCTTATCCACTTGCTACAGTTAAAACTGAGGATATTCTCGCTTGTTTAGAGAGATTTATAAGTATTCATGGAATTCCTGCTCACTTAATTACGGATCAAGGTAGTAACTTCATTTCTGAAGCTGCCAACAATCTATACAAGAAATTAGGCATAAAAAAACATAATACTTCAGCGTACCATCCCCAGTCAGACGGGCTAGTCGAAAGACTGAACGGTACGTTAGTTAGATCCTTAAAGAATCTGGTCTATTCTGATAAGGGCGATTGGGATCGGATGATTCAATTTGCTTTAATGGCTCATAGAACGTCAGTCCATGCCTCAACAGGCGAGTCCCCAGCACATCTTGTCTTTGGTCGAGACCCTGTGCTACCTGATGCTCTTTTAACAGGTGTAAAATATCCAGTTTACAAATCTACTCATGATTATTCAGATGACTTACAGGTTCGCTTAAAAAAGACCTTTGTAACTGTTAAGAAAAACCTTGAGGAAGCTCAGGAATCACAACAACTTCAACAACATAAATCTGCTAAAATGCCTAAGATTAAAGTTGGTGACTTGGTCTATCTTTACACACCTCATATTCGGCCAGACCAATCAAAAAAACTCAGTTCTTTAAATCATGGTCCTTTTGAAGTTATCAAGCAAACAACTGAAGTTAACTTTGTCATTCAACACAAAAACAATCCATGTAATCAGCAATTGGTCCACGTTAATAGATTAACTCCTTTACCTCCTAGACGTAGTGAATTGATTTCTAGCACATATAATGATAACATTGATAATTCTTCAACTCAAGAAACAAGACAATTTAAAAGTAGATATTTTCTAAACCATCAAAATAGGGTTAAAACTCAAAATGTTCCTAATTCACACAAGTATGACTTGCGCCCAAGAGGCCAATTTATTCATTAAAGTTACTTGTCAATTAAGGCAATATGTCAAGAGAGCAATTGGCTCAAAAGTAAAGTAAAATGTTTAAATTATGAAATTCTCACATTTTCAAAAAAAAGACTGATATTGTTGTGAGATGGACAGTTATGTTTCATAATATTATATTTTCAATTGTTTCACAAAATGTTTTGCAAAACTGTATGCTATGTTAAAATGGATCCAATATTTCTGAACTTCTGTGTAATTTGCTTTATGTGTCAGTCAGCTGAATGTTCTGTACAGAGGCTGTTCACACATTTTTTAGACGATGTATATTGTATTCACAAAACTAAATTACATAAAATTCTTGTGTTTTAAATGTTCTATTTGACATCCCTTATTCTGAACTATCTTTCGACACCGCAATTTCCAGGATAATAATGCCTTTTGAAGTGTCAGAAGAGGTATTCTATCCCATTCCTCCTGAACAGCTTTCCAGAGTCCTGTAAGAGTTTTGGGACGACGTTTGGATAATGCAGATTTTAAGTCCGAAAGCACAAAAATCCATAGGTGATACATCGGGAGATTTAGTAGGGATATCAGTGAAGGGTATGGCCTTGATACCAGTTTTTTGTTCCATTTCTTTTAGGAAATTTACAGTGGATTTTGATGTGTGACTGCTAGCTTTGTCCTGATGGAGTCTCACAGATTGATGGCACTGTGGGTAAAGCGATGGTATTTCATTCAGAAAAATTGGCGATAAAATATATTCCTGATAGTATTTGGAGTTAATCTTGACATTTTTTCCCACTCTCTTTATTTTTAACTTGCCATTATAAGAAAAACCAGCAACAATCATGAATCCCTTAGAAAAACTTTCTTTCGATTCTTTGAACCATGTACTTAAATTTTTTTCTCCCCTTTTATGATAATAAATGGCTCTTTTTTTGTTGCAATCATTTAAATACACCCATGATTCATCTATTGTGACAATTGTTTTCCATTTTTCTTTGGATAAGTGTTTCTCATATAGAATTCTGCAGCGTGTCCTGCGTTCAGCGATATGATTTGGAAGAAGACGATGCACATTGCGTTTTTTCGCTTTCTTAAGATTTAAATCAACGTTTATCATTTTGTTTACAGTGGACACCGAGCATTTTAATGATTTTGCAACTGTCCTTTGACTAGGGAGATTTTCTATTAAGATTAAACAACGTACCTTTGCAATAGTCGAAGATGTCCGTTTTTTCCTTGGATACTTG
The DNA here is from genome assembly GCA_951213105.1 of Amaurobius ferox. Classification (NCBI taxonomy): domain Eukaryota; kingdom Metazoa; phylum Arthropoda; class Arachnida; order Araneae; family Amaurobiidae; genus Amaurobius; species Amaurobius ferox. The sequence goes on along the minus strand of OX578153.1, from coordinate 101,503,126 downwards.
TTTGGAATTTTTGTCCCACTTGAGGCTCCAATTTGACGTTTTTTCCCTTTCCTGTTGACGATATTACCTATCGACGCTTTAGATATCACAAAACCATGACTCTCAAATCATTTTTGGATAACAGAGTATGCATATTTCTCTTCGGAAAGAGCATAAATGTAGCCTTCGAACCACTGTTTTATTAAAAACGCCATTTTTGAATAAAAACAAAACTTTCAAGCCGCAGACGATAATTTTGACTTTTAAAAACATAGTACAATTGGAATTATTTCTTTTGCAGCAAACGATTTTTTATTACCGCTTACCAAAATCGTCTAAAAAATGTGCGAACAGCCTCTGTACTGCAAGTTCTGTGCCAGTGCAGCTTTCTGAATGTGAGTGCCATGTTAATCAGGTTGAAGTAGTGTTTTAAAATTCTAAATACTTAAATAATAATTTTTTTTTTGCTTTTCTTTAATGATAAGCAGTAATGTTTTAAAGTAATTTTAAGATAATTAAGTACTTGATGGATTAGAGTTTTGGTAAGGATTTTTAAGGATAACTGATAATTTTTATCTCTGTTTTATTTTATGAATGTGTGAATGATTTTTTTTTAATTTAAAGGTCTAGTAAATTTTAGAAATTTTTTTTGTCATTTGGTGTTTGTTGACTTATTGGTTGGGGGTACCGCCACCTCTAGGTTTGCAACTTTCTAATGGACTTGTTTCTTGCCTGGGTGCCTGATCAACATTCTTGGTTTGAAAATTTGTCTCTTTTTCTAAATTAGTAATTTTTTTTAAATGTCTTTTAAAGTAATTTGTTGGCAAGGTTGGATAATAGTTAATAAATTGATTTCTGTGAAAAGTAAATTTATAGAATTTTAATTGTAAAATTTTTGAAGAAAGAAAACTTTTTGTTTAGTTAAACTTTTTGTGAGTTGAGTAAATTAAATTTTCATGTCTCTGTGGTACTCACCAGAAAATGTATTAGTGTTTAAATTTTAAAAGGGGCAATTTCATCATTTGTGTCTTGTTAATTTGGTGTTGTCTTGTAAAGGTCTATGCTTGTATTGAGACTTATTTTTTTTTTGACTCACGAGTCAAACTTTAGGCCACTCTTGGATTTTGGTTATTATGCTGGTCATGATCTTGTTTGTTTTTGTTTTTTTCTTTGATGTACATGTACATCGCTCAAAATTTACACTAAATTCCTCTCAATGGAACATATGTCATTGGGAACTTAATGCAGGTATTTTCCTAGTATTGTGCGGAAAAATTCCCCGCTTTGCAGGAAATTTTTCTCCCGGGCCCCGAAGGAGTGTGATAAGGCTTTCACACCTCTGTGTTAAAATTGTATATTAAAGTATTGTTTTATTTCTGTGTGATTCAAAGTGTCAATTTCGAAATATAGATGTCTTTTCTACATGTTTTCAATTACATTGACTTTTAAGGGAAGTGAACTCTAAAATCGCAAAAGTGTTTATGTTCCAGAAAAATAGTAATAGTTTTGTATTTTCGCTTCTCAGTCGCTAGTTGGGAACTTGCAGGTTTTGCGCACGCGCGCGTTTGAAAAAGGATTTTGGAAGCAGTGTGGAAGGAGTCGTGGAGAAATGTAGACGTGTGTGTTTGATTCGCGTACGATCGCGAATTTTAAGAAAAGGTGGATTAATTTTGAAAGTGGAAGGATGTGATTAAAATATGTAACATAGTTCGACAAGTTGTGCGTAGAGTCGTTTGGCTCGGTTCAGAGATGAGTCACTCGTGTTTTTAAATGAATCAGCCTGGTAGTAATGGAATAATGAGTCTTGTGAAAAGAGAAAATGGTTCTTTCACTGGTCGGCTTGAATCGCTAATAGGGCAAGAGGGAAAGCTCATTTTACAGCGATTTGTATTTGCCTGACTCCTCCTTGTGTCCTAAGGTACGAATCAACCAATCTCCGTAACCAACCAAGATGTCGAATTCCGCCAGCATGATGTTGTGTAATCAAGTTTCCCGACCATTATGGATTTTGTTCTGCGCAAGAATCTCGATGAGTTTATGCCGAGAGTCCATCCTGATATCCTTTCCCATGGTACAGAATTGTAAATGTTATATTTAAAAGAGACGAGGTAAAGTTTTATATATATTTAGTCTTCCACCTAACGAATAGAGTGTTAATTGTCAAATCCTCGTGAGTATCGAGTCATTGATGATGTTATATGAAAATGTCGTATATGTTCAAAGTATACAAATGTCGTATATAAGTGTCAAGTATAATATGAGGAATATTGTGTTTATTTATGTATCAGAAAATATGTGTATTCTCTTGGTTCCTCTTCCTCCAGGGGTGTTCTTAATGGTCACCCTACCGAGTGTAACTCTGAGTTATTGCGAGAAATGCTTGTACTCCACTGTTTTCGATCAACTGCCTTGTTATTTCATGTTTAATAAATGTGTTTGATTTCAAAACTTTGTCTTCTCTGTCGAGTATACCAAAACGTTCGCGACAATCTGTGACTGCCCATGAGGCAAGGGGGGAGTAACAAATACAGATCCGTTAATAACTGCACAGTTTCATATACTATAACCCTATATCCTGAAATAAAACCGTAGTCGATGTAGACGTCGAATTTAAAGGTAAGTTGCATTACGAGGAATGCATTGCTAACCAATTTATTTGATTTCAAAATACATTACAAATCGACATTACGAAACATAAATTATGAAATTGATGGAGGTAAAAAAGTATTATTAAACTAAAGCTTCAAATATTGCACAGTTTTATAATTATACATAACAAGTCTGCAAAAATTTGTACAATTTAATTTATTATTTTCCCTGCAATACATGGTAATGTATTGAGATCGTGCCGAAAATCGCAACTCGAATTTTCGCGGATCAACACGTTTTGGGACCCCAAGACACGAAAAACGTATTTTTAGCGTATGTTTGTGTTTCTCTCTTTGTGTCTGTCTATCTGTGTAATGTATGCATCCACTCTAACTCCAAAACCATTTGACCAAATGTCATAAAATTTTACAGGTAAGGAACTTGTGACAGACAGTGGTGCTGATTAGATTTTGGTACGACTCGGATAAAATAGCCTGCTTTTTTTGCGAAATGGTCCGCAAAATTTGCATTCATACACTCTAGCTAAAGAACTCATTAACGAAATTTCACATAATTTGGTAGATAAGTCACTGGTGGTTTATCCTGAAACTGATTAGATTAAGGTATGTTTGTTAAAAAATCACATGATTTTTATACGAAATGGTTCAAAAAATATATAATAAAAAACTACATATTCTCAAATGCATGAATTAAATGCTTATTTTATACGTAAGTTCTGACGATGACCAACCCCATAACAAATCCACAAAAATTTGTACAATTCACCATGTATTCTAAGGAAAATAATAAATAAATGTATTGGAATCGTGTCGAAAATCGCAACTCGAATTTTAGACGGATCTACACGTTTTGGGATCTCAGAACACGAAAAATATATTTTTAGCGTGATCTATGATTGTGTGTCTCTCTTTGGGCGTGTCTGTCAGTGTGTGTAATGTATGCATCCACTCTAACTCCAAAACCATTTGACCAAATGTCATAAAATTTTACAGGTAAGGAACTCGTGACAGACAGTGGTGCTGAGTAGATTTTGGTATGATTCGGAAAAAAAGGAACTGCCTTTTTTGCGAAATGGGCCTCAAAATTCGCATTCATACACTCTAAAAAACAAATATCCGAATTTTCTTAATATTTGGTACATAAGTCACGTATGGGTTACCTTGGTGCTGATTAGATTTAGGTACTATTGGGAAAAAAGACCCTGTCTTTTATTACGAAATGGCCCGCAAAAAACATCAGAAATCTAAATGAAATTAATCAGCTCTATTACTCTATGACTAACCGTTCTCGAGATATTTTAGTTTTTTTGCAGTTTTGCTACTCTACTTTTAAAAATACTCTCTGTTACCAAATGAAATCGAAAATTGAATAAAAAGTGCAAATTCAGTGTTGATTTGTTCATTTAAATGCAATTTAATGAATTATTCAAGAAACAAGAAGAAAATAAATTTGAATCTGCAGGGAAAGTCATGTGCTGCCCACATCAGATCTTTTTAATGTTCCCATGTATCTTAACGTCTATCCCTCCCCCTAAAGGTTTAAAATAAACTCATGCATAATTCAATTTTCTCACAAATCATTCAAAGTGATACAATACTTTGAACAATTCAAAAGTAAGCCGGAGACTTAAATAAATAATTAATGTCAAACAAATTCTACTTGCTACATTTTAATATATCGGACAGCAGATATAAATATTCATTTAGTTCGCAAATAAAAAAAAAACGCAAACGTTTTTTTTTTCTCTAAAAGCTGTATTAAGCAAATGTATTACATAAATAATTAAAAATTTAAATTAGTATTTAATTATCTTTGAAACATTTTGAATCACATTAACAAATTGAATATTCTAATTATCTATTTATTTTTATTTATTCTGTTTTCTTGAAATAAATATATGGAGTCAAAATATATATTACGTACTATTTATTAATGAAATTAATTAAAAAGAGCATCAGGAATGTTATGAACTATTATTTATTTCAAAGGAAGAGATAATTAGTATTTGAATAATCACTGTAATCTCATTACTTATGAGAGCCCAATTGGATATCATGTTTCAAAATATATTGTATTATAAAAATTAAATGAAGTGTGGGTCAACTCGACTGTCTCATATCAGATTCCCTTTAAAGTAACGTGTGATTAATTTTTTTCAAATTCTGCAAGATACAATTTGAAAACACTATATTGTTGGCAAAAAGAATCACAATTATAGCATGTAAAGGACTTCAAAAGGTTTCACTCTAAAGGGCTTAAAAAAATCTTTGAATTGATACAATATTTGACCATGGACCCCGAGGGTGTAACAAGCTCCGCCTCCCCCCAATCTAAGGCTCCTATATAGACAGGCTGGCGCAACCGCCATTGAAGCTCCTGTAACTGTCTGTTACCGTCTGCCTATGCTACTTCAATGGCGAGCGCACGTTACTTGTCTGATGTTTGATATGTATTTTATCTGTAAAATGGGTGATTGTGGTATAATAAATGGCACTAATCATTGGAGGAAGAAGTTGGAAATGTTTAAATTTCCACAAGATCCCGAAAATAGGAAAATATGGCTTTATAAACTGCCGAAGAAATAGATAGATTCCTGGGCATTCACCTGAATTGCTCAGTGTAAGTAGTTTCATGTTTTATGCTTCCTTTTGTCTTTTTAAAAGTAAATGTATGTTAAGATCTTGAAAAGAAGGTTTGAAAATTGTTTTCTTAAAGCTGACCTTTCAATAAATTGATTTTTTATAATAGTTAAATAGGATTTTTTCTTGCAATGCAATCGTAGGGTTGCTATCGCATTTTGGCGTGGGTTTATCGATGACTTATCGCCAAGATAGCAAGATTTGACTTTGAAATTTGTGTTTTTATATAATTATTGTACTTTAAAGATTGTTTTGTATTTCAATTATAAAATATGTGCATTGATATAAAATTTTAACAATTGTTTGTAGAAATATGTGAAAGCTGCATTTAAAAAAAAAAAAAAAAACATGCTATGTTGATTGTCTCCAAAGCATTTATAAAATTAATAATTTTTCCTTTTATGATTAAATAATCAGTGTACAGACTAGAACGTTACAAGCAAATATATTTTTGATTGCCTATTTCTCACTTTAAATCAGCATGGACTTATGCTGCCAGAGATTTTTAACAGAGAGTTCCCCGCTGCCAGAGGTTTTTTTTGTTGAATGTCTATAAAAAGTATGCAGTTGAAATTATATGTATTCTAGGAATTTATAGTTATTTAAATTCACGATGAAAAGAGGAAAAAATTTAATGGTTAATTCTCTACTACTGCTTATAAAATTACAGAAGTGGTGTATTATAATTATCAGCTTTCAAGTTCAATGCAATTATTAGTTATTTTTTTTAATAATAAATAGCAACATGTGTTAACAGAATTTTGACTCATGGTTCTTTATTGCTATATGTAAGTTTCTATTTTAGAAACAATGTCCTCCATGAAAGATGCTATCCTTTGACAGTATGGCCATATGATCTTGATAAATTAAATCTTCAGTAGCATCACAAGAAAAAATTTTCAGTGGGAGGGGGTTTGGTAACAAAATATTTTGCTTTCTATTTCTCCATATATTGTTTCTTCGAAATTTAATGGATTCGGGGGGGGGGGGGGGCATGTACTCCGAATTCCCTTCCTTGGCGACGCCACTGAATCTCTTCAAATATATGTTTAAATTATCCAGTAAAAAGAAAGCATTGGTGTTTAAGTGTAATTTTGTTGTGTTCTGTTAAACAAAATATTTGAAAAATAATAGGGGAGATGGAATTTTATATCCTATCACTAGTTGAGTGTGCACTTTTGCATTACTACATCTGAGTTAGGGATAGATATAAGACATGAAGTAAGGAACAATAGATCATCAATTAGAAAAATCTAGGCAATAAGCAAGTATTGTAAGAAAACGTACTTGATATTTGTTAAACTTTTACCATTTAAAGCAGAGACTCAGCTATTTTTCCTTAGCTACGGTATTCGGTTTCAACTTCATCATTATCGCAGGGCTTTTGGCGCCCATGTCAAAATGACCCCCCCCCCCCCCCCCCATTTGTTTTTCAGAATCAGAAATGTAATTTTAATGATAAAGCAGGGTTTATCAAAGAAAGTCTCCCACCACCATATCGTAAAAACAATTACGCAAAACACAGTTGGAATATAGCGTTGGAAGTTTCCAGTTTTTATTAAATTTAGACAAATACCCCCCCCCCCATTTGTTTTTCAGAATCAGAAATGTAATTTTAATGATAAAGCAGGGTTTATCAAAGAAAGTCTCCCACCACCATATCGTAAAAACAATTACGCAAAACACAGTTGGAATATAGCGTTGGAAGTTTCCAGTTTTTATTAAATTTAGACAAATACCCCCCCCCCCCCCACTTCATCCCAAATACATGAAGTGAAATAAATCATAATAATAAATAAATCATGTCTGTTTAAAAACGCTATCGAGTATTATCAATATAGGTATAAATATGTTAACAGTCAAAGACGTTTTTATATTGTTTAAAATTTTTTTTAGAATTGTTACTATTTTTAAACACATTAATTCTTGTGAAATTGCTACAAAAATACTCAAAATAGAAACGTATGCATGCAAAATTTGATTAGTAACACTTTTCATTCTAATAAAATAAGAAGTATTATATTTTATGTAAAATATTACATTTAAAATGCGCGTTTTAAAAGCATAGAATTTTTCGAGACTCTCGGATAAAATCAGAGTTTGACAGTCGATAGCTTAAAAAAAAGACGCATAGAAATGCGCCATTATAACGATAAACGGCAGGAGAAAGTAACCCCCCTTTTCGCCAAACACAGCCGTCGCTCCCACAGGAGCTTCAATGGCCGCTCTTGCGCCAGCCTGTATATATAGGAGCCTTACCCCAATCAGGGAATCTAATGACGTCACAAACACAAAAATTGTATCGCCGCTATTGTATCACTACAGTGATTGAAACCGTTAAATTTAGCAATCAATGAGCCATAAATAACAGCTATTGTATCACTACAATAATTGAAACCGTTAAGCTCAGTAATCATTGAGCCATAAATAACTCCTTTTATTCATAATTATGTCAAATTTTGTCGTACTTTGCCATATTTAAAAAATATAATGTTTCGAATAAATTTCGAAATTTTTGCTTGAATTTAAAAAAATTCTATCTAGTGCCACGTTTTTTTATAAAGCCAGATTCAAAGTTTTATGAAAATCTATTAATTTGTGTGGCCTCTATCGTGTATACAAAAATCGACCACAAGCATAGATGCATACAGCCAGACAGATGGATATAACTCTAAAAGCAGTCAAAATGTGTTAAAGAGGTCTTAAAACCTACATTGGTGGCACAATGCATCATTGACACACGTGCAACAACGTGGCGCATTGGCACACGTGTAAACAATACGTTATATTACATTCAATAGTATGAGGAAGTAAAAATTTTTTTTTTTTAAATCACGTATAAAGTATTGACAGTAACCTACGCTAGACAAAACACTCAGTCGGAACCGAGGATTGAACCGAAACCTATGGATTGTACTCAATCAAAATAACAACTACACAATTCTATCCATGGGCGCGGTAGCCCAGTGCTTAGTGTGCAGGAATTGAACTTGATAGGCCCGGATTCGATTCCTGCCACTGCCAAAACTGCCGCAGTGTTCACGCGGAGTATGATGACGTTAAACATGTGGGTCCGTAAGTCCTTCCGAGAGGTTGGTGGTAGGGGAAGGAGGGTACGGCCCGCGTGGGATGCCTCCCCCCACTGGGTTCCGGTCTAAATTGGGTGGCACTTCCCGGCCGTTCAAACAGTTATCTTACACCTTTCTGGTAGGTCTGACGGTCTGGGTCTCAACAACAACAATTCTATCCATGTATTCCCTTAAATTACATTGCAGACACAATCCGAAATGGAGCACTAACTTCACTCATTGCAACATACAGCTACTTCTTTTTCATCCCAGGCCGTCCTGCCTATCTACAGGTGTAAAGCATCAATTTGAACTGCCGTGACATTGGCACCCAAATTAGACAAGAACCCACTAGTATGCACAACATATCAGAAAGACTTACCCACATATTTAACGTGCCCGTGTTCCGAGTGACCACGGAGGCAGTAGCTTGAATCGAACTCGGATCATCCGAGTGCGATACCCGCGAGTTAACCACTGGGCTGTTCCACCCATGAGTTTATAATCTTGAATATTACCTACAGTAAGCAAACGTGGTATTTACCACATTCTTATATAATAAAGGACGATGTATGTATTTGCCTTGCTTCCAAGCAGACGATTCTGCTTAAATATGAACACTTTTTTCACAGATGCTTATTCCGCGAACGATATTTCAGACTTTCGGTCTAGACATGGATTGCTATGATTTTTGCGATTTGACAATTTTCTGCTTTCGTGGAATATAAATATAAATTATCGAATATTGGAATATAGATTTATTTTTTCATTATTATTAGTGTTTACTGGGAATTTGTCTAAAATCGAGTCCTTTTTTTTTTTAGAAAAACATATAAAATTTCAATTTTACTTTCCGCTTCGAAACCATATTTTTATGAGCTCCTGGTCGTCAGCATCGATCGAAAAATTGTCTTGATATAGACATGATAAAATACGAAAATCTAACTTTTAAACAAAATTTTCTTAAATCAAAAACTAAACTACAAAACAAAAATGTATTTTCCTAACTAAAAGGAACTTTTTTCTATTTTCCGATTTTCAGTATCTTCAAAGCGTTATTTGGAGCATATCAAAGGAGCCTATCTAGTGCGTATTGCGACAGCGCGTGGAAAAATAACGCTCGGATATGATTACGGCTCATAATGGACAGTTTGGACATTGAGTGATGCTATATATGTATGCGGGCAGGAGCTAACTATCCTGAAGGGAATTAATTCACTTGCTTGACGTTTGAAATATTGCAGCGCGGTCACTGCAGGGGGACTGGGGGAAGATGCACAATACCAGTCGTTGCAACGATTCATCTTTTATCACCGAGTATTCATCGACGGTGTTGAACGTACAGGAAACGTGCGGTGACCATGGAAGCGATTTGAAGTATCGGGAACTTGGGGTAATAGCACGATAGATTCGTAGAACGCAGCCGCAGCATAATAACAAATTAGGATAGTGGTGGTTGTACGTAAAGCATTCCCTTTTGGATATCAATCAGAGGTTGAAAACACAGAATTAGGAGATTGTTGATATTTTTCTAAATATTATTTATTCGAAGTCATATCAGCAATCAACATCATAAATTACCACAAATTACAATTTGAAAGCGTTTAATGTAAAATGTTTTGTATTTTCCGTGAATATTTCTTAGATTATTTTGTATTAATTAATATTATGTCCATTTACCAATTTTATATTTTTATGCAAATTTGCGGTATATCTGGTCTCTACATATGAACATCCCATGTTTTACCATCCATGTAGCTACTAATGAAGGGCGTATTAATGCTCGAAAGCGATCTGGCGGTTTTAAAATACTTTGTGCGTCTTTTGAGATATTTGAATAAATGACTTTTCGTTTAAAGACGTTTGCTCCTTAATTTTATCATAAATTACTTCGAATTTCAAATATTTGCTCACAGCATCAAGCGTAGAAGAATTTTTACGAAACGAAACAAACTCCGAATATTCCATTTGGGAATTATTTAAATGAAGGAGACCCTGTCATACGAATATTACGAATACTTTTCTTGCTTCAGGAAGTATTCCTATTTAAGGATCATGCTATTTTGGAGCGTTTGAATAATTATTTCATATCTTAAACAAAAGAACATTTGCCCCGAGGGCAAAACGCGACCTTGGTCTTCAAGGTTTCATCGCCAACTCCGACTAATAACTTTTTACATAAGCGATCATCATTAGTGGAAGTTTGGTCTCGCGTGGCGTAACAAAATGTATTTCCAGTAGATTCCAATATAAAAATTACATCCGAGTTCAACGCCAGGGGCGAAAAAAAATATATCATAACTACTTTGGTTACCGGCACAGACCAAATGTCTCTTAAAGGTCTGGCCAAACATTTGGCGGCTTATCAATTTAGAATGAAATTAAAATTAGAATTTTGAATCGAAGATGAAATAAAGCTTTAGAAAATGTAATAAAACGAAATGGAATTTTGAGACCGCGTTTCCAAAAATAGAATTTAGAAGAATTAATTAATAAATGGTGGAGAGAGATCATAACATATGTATCTGTAATAATTGCGTAGCGCCGTTTAGTTTGGAACCGGACAACGTGTAGTAATTATGTATTGTAAAATTGCATAAACGTGATGTCTGTAACGGTTTATGATTAACTTTGATGCACCCGTTTTCTTGATACCTTTGTAGTTAACAATACAAATATCTGTTAACTACAATGGCATCAAGAAAACTTAATCTGTGATGAATTTGTACCACTTATTACGTGTTCTATATTTGGTGCTGATGAGCCCATATTTCGGTATTGATGAGCTATACAGGGTGTCCCCAAAATATTGAAATGCGCTTTAATTCTTTACCTGTTGGAGTTAAGTGGGCAAAATTGTAAAAGTATTGAAAGTAAGGTAGGAAATAAGACTACGTTAATGAAATAATCCTCCCATTAGTTTTCTCAAAGTTACACTTTTTAAATTTTTATACAATCCCTTTAGACAAATTTGGTCAATCAGAAAATTTTTATTTTTAATCCAACAATATCATTAAGAAAAAACGCATATCTGTATCTCTAAAATCAACTGAATTATGATAAAGGAAAAACATATCTGACTTATGCCACTTTTCCGTACCATGTGAAAGGCTGTTTCATCAGTGAAGATAGGGATCGTAAACAAATTGACGATGGAAATTGCTTAGATAAAAAAAAATACTTAATTACTGAAAAGTAGTATTTACTACTTAATTACTGAAAAGTACTTAATTACTGAAAAGTACTTAGTTATTGAAAAACATGTAAGAATACGTGATTACATCGTGAGTCTACACGGAATTCGCAAAAATGTCTGCAATATAATATCATCCAGGTTTATATTTTTTGTGATATGTCACAAATTTACATTTCTATTTTGATATATGGTCCCCATTCCCAATGTTCAATTTCAGTCAACTCGCTCATTTTTAAAGATACAGATATGCGGGTGTTTTTAATGATCTTGTTGCATTAAAAGTAAAACTTTTCTGATTGACCAAATTTGTGTAAGGGGGGTCGCATAAAAATTATTAAGTGTATGTTTTTAAAAACTAATGAGGAAACTATTTCATTAACGTAATTTTATTTCCAACCTCACTTTCAACATTTTTGCAATTTACATTGCCCGCTTATATCCAGCAGGTAAAGAATTAAAGCGCGTTTCAATCCTTTCTGGGACACCCTGTATATATCTAAAACAAAAAAAAAATCGTAAATTGTGTTTGTGTAACAAGTAATGTTCATTTTCTAAAAAATATCCAAGTCGTTAAAAGATAGCGCGAGGGCAAATTTTTCTAGTTCTGCTTATTCCCTCACATGCACGTCTTTCAGACAAATCTAACAAAATAAATAAACAGAAGAATAAGTGACTACACCGACAGATATATTTTAGACTACTACATCGACATTCGAAACAAATGTCATTTCTTCTGTGAGAAATGAGAAGAGGTATTATCTTTCTTATTACACGCTTAAATTTACCTTGCTCTGTTGCATTCGAGTCTTGTGATCGTTTTTTAATCCAATTCCCGATGTTCAATCGGCTTGAAACTCTGCATACTTCAGATTCCGATCACAATAATATATTCTATAAAATGTGAATTCATCCCCGCCAATCCCCTTCACCAGCCTCTTGGATTTTCGAGAGATTCTACTATAAAGGATATAGTAATGTTCATTTCTTAATAAAAGAATTGTATACCTGATCAATTTCTGACGCTTTTCAGTTGGGAAGACAACTATTTAAATCTATTAAGTCAAATTATGAACTAATTAAATTAGCTTAATTTATTATTAAATTAATAAATTTATTTAAATTAATTTATTATTACTAACTTATTTTATTAAATTAAATTATTAAATTAATTCATTAACTTAATTAAATTCTGCTTCCTTCAGCGTCAGTTCGTGATCCTCGGTACCCCAAAGTATAAAATAAAAATGTATTTGGAACTAGAAAGATCAATTATACTTAAAGCATTGATTATGAAACACTTTCCAAATTCAATGCAATTTTATTTAAACATGTCTAAAATCCAATGCATTCCTCGGTAATATTTTAAAACTTATCACAATACTACATTAATTTATTATATTTGAAAACTTAAACCTTTATCGAAAAAATGAACTTCATTCAAATGACGGCATTGAAATACAAATTGCCTGGTTTAAACATCTCAAAAATGCGATACATTCCTTGGTAATAATTTTAAAATTATCATAATACTACGATAATTTATTATATTTGAAAACTTCAAAGAAAACAACTGAAATACATTCAAATGACGTCATAGAAAAAATAACACACCTGGCTCTCTCTATAAAAATAGCATTTCATTTATAAAAATTTCCCATTCATTTAATTCATCAGAATACTATAAAAATTTATTTTATTTAAAAATTAAGACCATAGAGCTACAAGTAATTAAACTCTATGCTTTAAACTTCATCGAAACAAATCGTCCTTCTCTTTGTAAAATCCATGAATATTTCATTCATATCAACTATGCAGACTCCATGCGCTGAATAAATTTGTGTTAAAGACATACAGCAATTCTAATACAACTCATCCTACATATTTAGCTGTTTACATTTTACATAAGTGAAAAATAGGCTTTATTGTAGAAATAATCAAATTTGGATGATCATTTAAACTCAAATATATTTAGGTTTTAGGACGGATACAACACTCCATATGAATTAAAAAGAACTTTAAAAATCACGATTTTGAAACAAGATAATGCCATACATCATTTTGAAGTGGGTCACGTAATCTTTTCATATCATGGTCGTGTGATCACTTCATATAAGAGGTGTAATTATTATTTTAATTTTTATTTTAAAAACTACTGAATATATTTTACTGATCATTTTTTATATATTTTATGAGATAATGTGAATATTTCCTAAAAATTTCGAAGCAACTTGTGAATTTTAAATTTGCTTAAAAAATGTTTGAAAAATTAGATCCCATAGGGTTGAATGTATTTCATTTTTCAACACGGGTTCAATAAAAAACTAATTAGGTGGTACTATTTATTTATATTCCCATAGGTTCCACAGACCGTCTGAAAAACATACTAAAATTTCATTTTGATAAAGTCATTCTTACGGCAGTTATCGTGCTAACGGACAGACAGACAGACAGACAGAGAGACAGAATGAACAAAGTTATAAACACTTTTCAACTATGTTGTAAAGTGTTAAAAATGTATTTAAAAAAACTCTTTTCAAAAACACGTTTTTATTTCAAAATGCCCTAAAATGCAGAAAATAAATTTTTCTTTAGTACCAGAAAATTTTTCATGCAGATAACTAAAAATAAAAGCGTGGGGTTTTTCATTCCTTCCCTTAAGTATTAAAATCATAATCGCTAGTTATTAATAATAAATATTATGAATAAATTCTTTATCAATAAATTTAATTAATACTCACAAATAAAGAGATTGCAGAATCCAAGAATACCCACTCCTAAAAGACACAGTAATGAATATGAGTTTCCAAGTAATTTAGATTGGTAATTCCTTTGGTAAAATTTTAATTATAATTCACTCTTTTTTTATGAGAAAAAACTGATAAAAATGACATTTTCGAATAGTAATTAAGATTCCTTAAAATTTGTAATTTTATATAATTTTTAATTTATATGTTGATACAGCACGCTCAGCGTACCGACTTTGAACTGTGTTTCTCAAAGAGATTTACTGTAGAATTTTCAAAACCTTTTCCTTACGGTGGTACAGTTGTACCACTGAAAATATCTTCTAGAACGGCGCTGGTTCAACTGCTGTACCAGTCTTTTGCACCCACATTTTTCTGGGAAACGAGGAGAGCGCCTATAGTACCCAGTTGAGTGTCTTGAAGAATGCCTACAGCCCTTCCTTCAAGTTTCTCCTGACTAAAGAGGGAACGAGTTACGAACAAAAGACAAGGTCATTGAAAGTGTTTATTTAGAGGAGTGGAATTTTCAGTTATTTTGCCTTTCTGGAGTTGAAAAAAATGGTTCTTGGAGCCGTAACGTAAAGGTTAAGTCTATTTGAAAGAAAAACAGAAAAAACAAATTATAAATGTTTTGAAAGATTTCGAATCGACATTACGGTTATTTACATTTTGATACGAGAGACATTTTTTCTGCTTTTTTCATACGAGTAGCATTGGGATACTCAACATGCAAAATATTAAATTTCTAGCTTTATGAGTCGGCTTCAGAGTTTAGTTTAAAAGTTGAAATTTCAGAAAAAAAATGCACACTTTGATTGTACCTTAAATGTACACCAAATTAATTAAATATTGTGCCATCATGTCTAACTGTTAGAAAATAAAAATTTAACGTTCTACTTTTTAAATTCCAAGATACAACGTGATGAAAAAGCTACATCATGCCTTGTGTAAAAGATTTCTAATAGAGCCTTTAGCATTGTAAGTTAAAATTTTGAACATAACATAGCGGGCGTTTTTCCGGACTCAAATTTTCTGTTTAGAAAATTTATATATTATTAATTTGAAAATTTTAATACTTTAACGCAAAATCAGTGAAAGATTGTGTGGTGCTGGGAAAACGATTATGCAAAGCATAACATTAAATTTGAACTCTTATACATGGCCGTTAATAGTAAGTCGTATAACATTGCATTTTGACGCTAATAACCCACCATATAATCTTTAGTACGAGATCTTGGAATACAATATATTAACATAATACTGTTCACAATTAACTTCAACCATTTTGACTTAGAAATAACATTATTTATTTAAAACATTCTATTCATTACAAAATAAATTTCAACAATTGCCATATATAATTAAGGAGGAGATTGGTCATATGAGACCAGGTACGTTATTATTATCAAAATGGTTATGATATCTTATAAGCTGACTTGCACATATTCTGGTTGTCTTTGGACAGTGAAACACAACTTGATACTGCGCATTGCCTCTTCGGCAACATTTATCTCCATTTTATGACGGCACACTACTGACTCTCGCCTGAACGCTGACACATCATCACTGCTACTTTTTCTCTCTGTTCTGATACTCTTCTCTGCATTACTATGAATACAACTGATCTGTTGTAACTTTTACATGTCTGAATCTCAATTTTTAGAACCTTTTCTCTGTTGCCACCTCTCTTTGCTTGAGGTCTGATACGCCTCTTCGTCTACCATTGGGCTGACCTCAGGGTGACGAGGTAACACTTCCGTATTTTTTAACCTTTTAACTAACCACATGGTTTTCCCTTTAGCCTCCAGTAACTGCTGTGGTTCGACTTAACTTGTACTTGAAACCCTCTTATTTATGACACTGTCTGACCTCTCGGGTCAGGGCTGCAATACATTGGCGTCTTGCAGTTTGATGCCATAGCTTGACGTGCTACGAATCATAAATTCACATATAAAACTGTCCACGTGATTCCTGGTCTCCCATATTGAACCCTCACAATTATAATTAACAAACTAGTAAACACACACACACACATATATATATATATATATATATATATACATATATATATACATATACAATATATATATATACAATATATGTATATATATACAATATATGTATATATATATATATATACAATATATATATATTGTACATATATTTTTTATCAAATGGCCAGGTACTTGATTTTCGTCATTCGCCTTTGTGAGCGGCCAGAACGTGAACCATTTAGCCGTCCTAGGACGTTGCCCCAGGCGCACCAGAGGGGGACGAACACACTGCGCCCACAACACAAACACCCATGCCTTACGTGGGACTCGAACCCACAACGCGGCGGTCGAGCGATTGCTGTGGAAACGTTCGCCTTGACAACTCGACCACTGCGTCGGCTATTGTATATATATATATATATATATATATATATATATATAAATGCAGTATTTTGGAGCTCTACACTGCGTATGATATCAGTTACCAAAAGTGAAGCTGGACATTGGATTCATTCTTATCTTATTTACAACAATGAAGTACTGTAGAGTTTTAATTTTGAGTATAACATCAGATACTGACAGCGAAGAGGGATATTGGACTCATGTTTAATTTATTTGCAACAACGTATATTATATTACCATTTGCTGTGTTGTGACTACGTAAACATTGATTGAGTATTGTCCTTTATTACAGTATATTCGACGAATAAATCGGTTTTCTAAATTACTTACAGACAGAATGCCTGAACATATGTCAAGTAATAAATATTTCGTGACTAACAGAAACATGTTTATCAACTCCCTTTTACCAAGAATAGTAGTAATAGAATAAAAACTGCAACAATGCACTCCCTGAACCCAGCTGCATTGTTAAATAATTTCAATTTTAAAAATCGGTTTTCACACATCACCTTCTCACCCCTCCGGGACTCCGATTGCCCAATTTCGTAGCTCTGCGCGGAAACGCGCGGTCTATAGTGTATAAGACACAGATACAGACATTGTCTTTATATATTTTATTCCTTATTATGTAGATATTCTCGTGTTGCTTCTAACAAAGTTTTCCGTATTGTGCTAAACGTTCTTCGCTAGTAGTGGAAGTAAACGTGATTTCATAATGACGGCATTCCATTCCTAAGGAAATCTGATGAAGGTAGAACATGACTTTCCTTATATAATGCAATGAATTTCTACTTTTACAGTAAAAAACAAAAAAGATCAATCATGCTTAAAGCATTGATTATTACACACTTTCCAACTTCCGGTCGTCCACTTTGTTGCTCCAAGTCCTCTGGACGAGCCGGACGGCCTGGGGCTTTCACACTTTCCAACTTCAATGCACTTTTATTTAAACATGTCTAAAATGCAATACATTCCTCGGTAATATTTTAAAACTTATCACAATACTACATTAATTTATTATATTTGAAAACTTAAACCTTCATCGAAAAAAATGAACTTCATTCAAATGACGGCATCGAAATATAAATTGCCTGGTTTAAACATCCCTAAAATGTGATATATTCCTCGGTAATAATTTTAGAATTATCATAATACTACGATAATTTATTATATTTGAAAACTTCATCGAAAACAACTGAAATTCATTCAAATGACGTCATAGAAAAAATAACACGCCTGGCTCTTTCTATAAAAGCAGCATTTCATTCATAAATAATTTCCCATTCATGTCATTCATCACAATACTATAATAATTTATTATATTTAAAAATTAAGACCATGGAGCTACAAGTAATTAAACTCTATGCGTTAAACTTCATCGAAAAAAATCATCCTTCTCTTTGTAAGATCAGTGAATATTTCATTCATATCAGCTATGCAGACTCCATGAACTAAATGATTTGGTGTTAAAGAAATACAGCAATTCTAATACAATTCATTCTACATATTTTGCTGTTTACATTTTACATAGGTGAAAAATAGCCTTCGTTGTAAAAATAATCAAATTTGGATGAGCATTTAAACTCAAATATATTGTAATTGCGTTGTTTCAGTATGTAGATGCACAGAATTTAAGCATAAATAAAGTGGTTTTAGGACGGACACAACACTCAATATGAATTAAAAAGAACTTTAAAAATCACGATTTTTAGATAAGATGGATGCCATATATCATTTTGAAGTGGGTCACGTGATCTTTTCATATCATGGTCACGTGATCGCTTCATATAAGAGGTGTTATTATTATTTTAATTTTTATTTAAAAAACTATTGAATATATATTTCGCTGACTTTTTTATATATATATATATATATTTTATGGAACAATTTGAATATTACCTAAAATTTTCGAAGCAATTTGTGAATTTTAAATCCGCTTAAAAAATGTTTGAAAAGTTAGGTCCCATAGGGCTCAATGTATTTCATGTTTTCAACCAGGGTTCCATCCAAAACTAATTGGGTGATATTTTTCATTTATATTCCCATAGGTCCTACATACCGTCTGAACAACATACTAAAATTTCATTTTGATTAAGTCATTTTTTCGGTAGTTATCGTGCTAACGGACAGACAGAATGAACAAAGTCATAAACACTTTTCAACTTTGTTGTAAAGTGTTAAAAACATTTTACCGAAATTTAACACGTATTTTAATTAATATTTCGCTTAGAAAAACCAAAAAATTTTCCTATTTTTTATAAAAATATTTTTCCCTATAAATCTTTATCAGATATTAACTTGTGTAATGTTTACTTTATTGATTTTTTGTTCATTTAACAGATAATAACATAGTGTGCTATTCCATTAGAATTCTTTGGAAATTAACACGTCTTTGAAATAAACTAAATTATTTTGCTAAAAGTTTACTGATGTATACGAATAAATTAAATGCAAACTAACTATTGAATCTTGAGGAGTGTAGAATTTTACACTAATGGCAACCTGGACTTTTGAACACATATTACCCTTGTAATTACCAATGTAAAACTCGCATTGTAAATCGATTATCTGAAAATTAAATTATTGCCTGAATTTAAATACGAATTACATGGTCATAAAATTTTACTAATTTATATTTTTCCTATTAACTTAAAATTAATGATTAGATGTTTTCAACTATTAAGATCAACGTCGAAAATTAAGAGTAGTGTAAATAATTATGGTCAATAATTGAGATTAAGTCCAATTAATATTAAGGTCAAGTATCAAGAATAAATTCAACAATTAAGATCAATAATTAAGATTGAGATCAACAAGTAAGATTGAAGTCAATAAATAAG
The DNA here is from genome assembly GCA_951213105.1 of Amaurobius ferox. Classification (NCBI taxonomy): domain Eukaryota; kingdom Metazoa; phylum Arthropoda; class Arachnida; order Araneae; family Amaurobiidae; genus Amaurobius; species Amaurobius ferox. The sequence goes on along the minus strand of OX578153.1, from coordinate 101,483,654 downwards.
ATTGAGGTCAACGAGTAAGATTAAAGTTAGTAATTAAGTTATAGAATTAACAAATAAAAGCTTGAGTTTCAATTTTGAAGTTATATTCAGCAAACATTACTCACATGGGACTATTAGATTAGAAATATTTATATTTTTAATAATCCATTAATTTTTTATTATGTTACAGAGTGTAACCATATTGTCACGCAAGGTCAAGGGAGAGTTTTATTTACATAACAAACACAGAATAATTTTGCAGTACTTTTTTTTTTGATGAAATATGCGTCAGCAACAAAGTTATAAATGCAAAATAGCATTTATTTTGAATGAAAATAATGGTCAATTATTAAGATTAATTAAGATATAAGTAAATTATCAAAATCTGCTATTAAGATCAATATTTAAGATTGCATAAAGAAGATTTCATGCAAAATTTTAAGATTTCTTGCAAAATTAGGGTCAATAATTAAGATTAATTAAATAAATGAAATAACAGTCAATGACTAACATTAAGATTAACATTTTAATTTAAGACCACAATTTTTCTTTAACATACTTGATACCCTGAGTTATTTAGGTAAAAATTTGTAATTTTTTAGAACGGACTTTACTTCTTTTACCCTAAATCTACTTTCATAGTCAGTTTCTGACAGTAGATATTGAGATTGGTAATGACACAGAATGATTTCCGTGATACAGCATTAAACACATTAAGGTTATCAATCGGTTTCAGAAGAAAAAACAACGTCCGACAAAAATAAGTACATCTAAATCAATAGCAGCCACACCAACTCAAACAAGAAAGGCAGCTGCTGCCGTTGCTTTTGCTGTTGTGACGTGACTTAATCAGAATTTATAAATATATCTTAAATTATTTCCGTTTAAATTCCACAACCTTCTTTTCGATGGTTATTTTAAATTAGTTTGATCTTAAATTATCTGATTTAGCAGGTGTAACTTTCCGAAACCACTTGTTTGCCTATTTCTTTTTATCACAGCGTACTTGTGCCCACAGTTCCATTTGCTGATAAGTTACTTTCAACCCTTATACTAGTTTCCTTTTTTTTTCTTCGTTTTCCTTTCTTTTTTTCTTCGCTTTCCTTTTTTTTTTACCAGTAACGTCCGACTTACCAGAAGGTATAAGATAGTTGTTTGGGTGATTAGGAAGTGCCATCCAATTTAGACCCTAACCAAGTGGCGCTTGCATTCACAAGGACCGTACTCTCCTTCCTTTACCACCAACCTCTCAGAAGGACTTACGAACCCACATATTTAAAGTGCCCGTACTCCGCGTGAACACGGCGGCAGTTTAGTCAGAGATGGGAATCGAACACGAATCGTCCAAGTGCAATTCCCGTGCGCTAACCACCGGGCTGTCGTGCCCCCTTCTTTGTCTTCGAATTTTGTTCTGCAACTATTTATTTCCAATGTCACGTGATAGGACTAATTATTGACAGACATTTTTTGTCTGTTTTGTGCACGTCGTCTATTTTTATTTATCCTGAAGATGCATGTTCATTACCTCCGAAAATAGTTGACACTTCCAACCATACTTTTATGCTATTAAACAAATTATTATATTTTATAATAATTTTTAACTAATTATTTATTTTTGTATACTAATAAGAATATTTTTCAATACAATTAGGAAATATAATAACACTCCTTTCCTATTTCCCTTATATACATAGTATAAAGTATAAGGAAAGTATTTGACGGGGTCGAAAATCCGAATTCGAGTTTTCGACGGGAGAGTACGTTTCAAGCATCCCTGAATACAAATCAAACGTTTTTGAGTTTGCGTGTGGGTGCGTGTGTGTGTTATGAGTCTTTGGAAACGATGTCTCACGTACGAATGAAATTTGGTACAAAAATTACAATCCATAAATACTGGAAGCCTATTCTTTTTAAACGCAATCGAATGTTCAAAACACATAAAATTTTCGAGTGAAATTTTGAAAAAATCATCAAAAATCAAAACCTTTAATAAAGTTACGCAAGTAGTCATTTCTTATGTAATTCTTCTTAGAAAACGATTGACAAACTTTAGAACGCTAACATGAACCATTCTCATGATATTACACATTTTTCAAATAAATGTATAAAAAAATCACATAAAATAAATAAAAAATTTAATTATTGCGAAATATGTTTACTTTCATATGAAATATCGTTCAATACATTTAGTGGCATCATTCTCATGGATCTAGCTCGTTCCATTCATGAGAAAATATACTTTGGGTAATACATTTTTATTTGAACGCAAATAGTCATTTATCTGTTATAAGAATAACTTATTTCTCCGTCCATAACGCCTGGCGAGATTTTAACGAAATATCACCAACTTGGCGACATTTTAAATGTTGCTAAATTAACGAAACTGTCGTCAAATGTTTAAAAAAATGACACTAAATCAATGAAAATGACGACTAATTGGAGAAAATTCAATATCTTGGAAAGGACATAAGTATCTACTATAATACTAAAGGACATAAGTATCTACTCCAACTTGCTAACATTTATATGTTGCAAATTGTCGAAAATGTCACCCAATTGATAAAAATTCGTCAAATTGATGAAACTCTAAATCAAGAAAATGGCGACTAATTGAGTTAAATATCTTGGAAAGAAAATAAAAGTAGACTATAAGAATAACCCATTTCTTCGTCCGCCCGTCCTTCCATAACGCTTGGAGAGAGAATTTCGCCAACTTGGCGGCTCTTTTAAATGTTGCCAAATTAACAAAAATGTCACCAAATTGATAAAAATGACGCCAAATAGGAAGTAATGTTTCTCAAATTTTTATTTCCGTCATATAATGGACATACCTTCTAGTATATAAGAAATGCTTTTCTCTCCATTTATCTGTAACACTTGCTGATGCATTTGGCGAACTTGGCGAATAATCTAGCGACGTAATGCTAATTTTTCAGTATTTCACACCAGATTGGCAAAAATATCGTCAAAATTGCAAAATTGAAGCTAAATTAATGTTAATTACGCCTAGTTGATGAATTATTAAAATATTTTAATATATGAACTATGTCGCTTATTGAGGATGCTATCTATATTCACAATTGTTTATTTAGAGTTTCGCAAAATATAAGATAACTGGATACTTTGAAATAGTTTTGCAAGTTGCCATCCGGAAAATCGCCAAATGTACAATTCAACGTTAAAAACACAGCACCGTGGATATATATACATTATTTTTTTACTGTAAAAGGAGTAAATTTCATGTATTATATAAGTAAAGTCATGCGCTGCCCAAACCACATTTATTTTTACATAAATTAGTATTGATATTTTGTAGCTACCTATACGTACTCCTTCAGGATTTTTCAACATTTTGCTGCCTCATACAGTCCCTACTTGATGGAAACATAATACTAAACCCTGACGTAAAAATGTGAATATTAACATTTTGTCGTTCATGGACGCCAATGTCTGCAAAGAGGGATAGAAATGTTTGGGATAGGGTATGTCAAATACCTGTATTTTGGGGAGAATGACGCTGTCCCACCAGTAAGCAAAATGTTAATATTTTTTATTTTGTTGGTTTTGGATTCATATTAAGTACGTATTTTTACACATGTTATCTCCTGCAATATCAAGGGAATATTTTTGAAATGCAGATTACTGTGAAACTCTACTTTTTGATATGAATATTATCTATAGTTGGGGTATCGCTGTCTAAAATCGGAGCGTTGTCAAGTAATTCTGTTGTCAAGTTATAGAATATTAAAAAATTTTCGTTTTTCAAGTTAATAATATTTTATATCTCAAACTAAAAGTGTTAGCTCTAAAGTATGAGGTGTAATATATGGCACTTTAAAAGTCAGTCCTATATGGATATATAATATAATTCTGGATTGAGTTTTCAGTTTTTAACTATTGTAATCATAATTTTATTATTTTAATATTTTCAGCTGCTAATGTTTTCCAATGGGAAGGAAAACTAACATTTAAAATGTCAGTGTTGCAGCTCAATATATTTTCTCCATGGTGAAATATTGATGCACAGGCGCAAGCTATTTTATTTTGCGTTAAAAATGTTACTATGTAAAGTATATCTGATAATTCTAAATATGTTTAATGATTGATGAGGTTCGAAGAGAAAAATTGGATGCATGCAATTCCAATACTTATTTATATTCCACAAGACAAGATTAAAGGTTCACATTAATCTTAAAGATATATTGAATAAGTTTGATTTATATGCAGTCAAGCAAATTAATAAAGTAATTTGAAACTTTGTCGTGAAGTCTGTGGCCGGATTTTTCGTCTGAAATTGGAGCAGAAACTAAAAGTATTAACTATAAACAAACTGCGAGTAATTTATTGCTCTTTAAAACACGTTTAAGGAAATATATAATTGGATTTCAGATCAGATGATTACTTTTCGAAATGTAGGGGTTAAAACTTCGATATTTTAATATTTTGAATTAATGTAAATACTCAGTTATAAAATCCACGACACATCATCATAGATGAAAAGTCATTTAATAAAATCATCCTACAAGACGTACATAGCTTTAAAAATCCATTCCTTTATTATAATGTGAATATGCCTAAAGAAGACAAAATACCCATAAATAAAGATATTATTCATTCAAACCCATTCCAGCTCCATCTGCCTGGGGCCACTGCCGATTATTTTTATGTAGCATTGCTAGAAATATTTTATGACCTAATTTTGAAAAATCCTATTTGCTGTAAAATTATCTAATAATCTAAGCCGAGCAGTCAGATTTGCATAATTGATTTCTAAACAATTGTTCTTCGATTGTGTTTGTTTTTAGGACACTTTCTGTATAACGTAATTAGGAAAAGTTTAGATTTTGGAAAAATAAAAAAAGAACAGTGATTTGACTGCAAATTAGTCAACATAATTATTTTTAGTTGAAACTAGAATGGTCTCCTACAAATATCTCTGTTTTTAACACTTTACAGCAAAGTTGAAAAGTGTTTATGACTTTGTTCATTCTGTCTGTCTGTCTGTCAGTCCGTTAGCACGATAACTGCCGTAAAAATAACTTAATCAAAATGAAATTTTAGTATGTTGTTCAGACGGTATGTAGGACCTATGGGAATATAAATGAATAATATCACCCAATTAGTTTTGGATTGAACCCGGGTTGAAAAAATGAAATACATTGAGCCCTATGGGAACTAATTTTTCAAACATTTTTTAAGCGGATTTAGAACTCACAAATTGCTTCGAAAATTTTAGGTAATATTAAAATTGTTCCATAAAATATGTAAAAGAAAATTCAGCGAAATATATTCAGTAGTTTTTAAAATAAAAATTAAAATAATAATTACACCTCTTATATGAAACGATCACGTGACCATGATATGAAACGATCACATGACCCACTTCAAAATGATATATGGCATCCATCTTGTTTCAAAATCGTGATTTTTTAAAGTTCTTTTTAATTCATATTGAGTGTTGTATCCGTCCTAAAACTACTTTATTTTTGCTTAAATTCTGTGCATCTACATACTGAAACAACGCAATGACAATATATTTGAGTTTAAATGCTCATCTAAATTTGATTATTTCTACAACTAAGCCTATTTTTTACCTATGTAAAATGTAAACAGCAAAATATGTAGAATGAGTTGTATTAGAATTCCTGTATTTCTTTAACACAAAATAATTTAGTCCATGGAGTCTGCATGGCTGATATGAATGAAATATTAATTGATTTTATAAAGAGATGGACGATTTTTTTCGATGAAGTTTTAAGCATAGAGTTTAATTATTTGTAGCTCCATGGTCTTAAATAAAATGTTTAAATAGAATAAATTATTATAGTATTGTGATGAATGAAATGAATGGGAGAAAGTTATGAATGAAATCCTGTTTTTATAGAGAGATCCAGGCGTGTTATTTTTTCTATGACGTCATTTGAATTAATTTCAGTTGTTCTCGATGATGTTTTCAAATATAATAAATTATCGTGGTATTATGATAATTCTAAAACTATTACCGAAGAATGTATAACATTTTAGAGGTGTTTAAACCGGCAATTTATATTTCAATGCCGTCATTTGAATGAAGTTCATTTTTTTCGATGAAAAGTGTTTCCTAATCAATGCTTTAATGTTTCATAATCAATGCTTAATCAATGCTTTTTCGAAAGTGTTTCATAATCAATGCTTTAAGCATGATTGATCTTTCTTGTTTTTCATAAATTTGCTATATAACCTAGACAAAATACATTTAAATGTTGAAACTTTGAAAGTTGAAGGATGTTTGATTATTATTGTCACTGTATATAAATTTTTAACGTGTCCAAGATGTTTCTGTATTTGCAAACCGTTCAGAAGCCCCACCAGTGGTTTAGATGGATTGCACATTTATAGTAGTGACTGCGGTACAGAACTCAAAGGCGTCATATTTCCGATTTATCTCCCACCTCCCCGGGGACGAAGAAAACATTTTTTTTCCCTCGAAATGTACATTCAGACCACCAGAAATGCCCATGTTAGTGATCTCAAAGTCAAAATCTTTGCACACTTATAGTACCGACTAGCAAACATAACCTAAAACAGTCGAATGTTTAATTATCCTCCTCCCCCAGCCCTTCCAATACGGATATAATGATTATAAGTCTTTCGAAACCCTCAAGAAGACCTCTGATGGTTTAAGAGCCTGAATCTCCCCGCAGTTGACCACTGGACTGAACCCAACGAAGCCAGATTTTGGATCTTCCACCCGAAGGGGAAAATCGGGAGATGGGAATCCTTGTAATATGGAAGGAACCCTCGCAAAGCCTCCGTTAACATAATTGAAATTCGACCACGTGGCAGAAGCTAATTGGACCAATTTTTAATTGAGACGTTTCGATAATAAGCAATGGATAGCCATTGTTAAACGAAACTAAACTCATTATAATTAAACGGAGTGTGAATCACACAACTCGACTTTCTCATACCCGAATTATTTTTTAATTAGCGTGAATTAATTTTAATTAGCGTTATTTTTTTCGTCAAATATGTGATCCAAATTATCACGATTAGAGCGTGTTACCCTCCAATCTAAAGGGTTGAAAAGATAATTCCATAAATACCATACTTGACAATGTACCCCCAAGGGGAGGGGTAACTTGCACATACCACATGGAATTGATGACGTCACAAGCATGATTATATAAAATTGTGTATATCGCTGGAAGTGCAATTACAAAAGATCTTGCTTTTGAAAATTGGTTAGGAATTTCTCGTTACGTCATTTTTTTTCTCATGGAGTGCATTTAAGATTTTCATCGTTAAGTTATAACTTGTTGGAGCGGTTCGATTAAAAGTGAACTGTGAGTTCGCCAGAGTCTTAAAAATCTGATGTGGGCAGCACATGACTTTCCCTGCAGACGTTTATATTCACGTTCTCTTTATTTATTTTTAAATTTATTTCACTTTTAATTCAATTTTCGTTCTCATTCGGTAACCGGACTTATTATTAAAGGTGGCGTAGAGAAAGTACGAAAAACTAAAATATCTCGAGGACGGCTAGTCCTAGTGTAATGGGGTTGGTCTTATTCTTTTCGTCGTTAAAAAGTACGTATTAAATGAGCATTTAATGGATATATTTGAGTATATCTAGTTCTTTAGTTTAGATTTTGACGATTTTTGCGGGCCATTTTGCAAAAAAAAAAGGCAGGTTATTTTTTTTCGAATCGTACCAAAATCTAATCAGCACCAGGGTAACCCACAAGTGACTCATCTACCGAATTTTGTGAAATTCGGTCCAGTAGTTTTTCAGAGTGGATACAAGATTTTGCGGGCCATTTCGCAAAAAAAGGCGGATTCTTTAATTCCAAATCGTACTCAAAACTAATCAGCACCAGACTCGTCCACAAGTAACTTACCTACCAAATTTTGTGAAATTCGATCCATTAGTTTATTACTTAGAGTGGATACAAAATCTTCACACACAGACAGACGTCACGCTAAAAATGGTTTTTTCGTATTCTAGAGGTCTCGAAACGTGTAGATCCGTCGAAAACTCGAGTTGTGATTTTCGGCATGATTCCAATACTTTCCCTATATATTACCATGTATTGCAGGGAAAGTAAAAATTTATCTGAGATAATAAAATTTTGTGAACGAATTGCGTATTTCAATGCTGTCACATTACACCTAACATTTATTTTCAACCTTGCAAGTTAGCTAGAGCATTGTTAGTTATATATTGTTCCTGTTTGCACTATGGATGCTTTGAATAAACAACTGGTTATCCGGCCGACGCGGTGGTCGACCGGTCAGTAGGCAGGCGTTTCCTTGTGATCGCTCGGTTGCCGGGTTGTGGGTTCGAGTCCCACCTGCGGGCATGGGTGTTGTGATGCTGAGGTTAAGTCAATCTTCTGCCCTAATGGAGCCTCGTTCAAAGTGAAGCTGCATACTACCCTTCGCCATGGACCAGGGATCTTTGGACTTGGTGTAGGCTTGCCTGCACCATGGGGATTTGAAACAACAACAATACTGGTTATCCGTAAATCCGAACTTATTTTTCAGTAGTGAAAATAAATACACATACGATCTTAATACGCATGTATTAATAAATATTATTATAAAATATTTTTATATATTATTGCAAGATAAATGTTGTCAAATTATTTCGACCTTAAATTTTAGCTCCAAACAAACTCTTTTTGAAGCTAATTTAATTTCATTTCTTCCATTAACGATTCGAGCCACGTAATACCTCCTTTTAACTTTTCCCCAAGTAACACAATTTAGATTGTTGTTTTTCTTGTTACGGAGGTTCTCTAATCATTTGCTATGAACTCAGTTGACGTACTTCATTAAAAAAACATCTTATTTTAAATGCTTTATACAAATGTTTACGATTCTTTCATTTAGTAAGGAAGCTTTAAACGCTAAGTGCATGAAATCGAAGAAACTAAATTTACTATTACAGATGACAGGTTAAAGGTGTATTTTAAAATATTTGAATTTTATAATGTTAACTAGATAATAAACCCGGCATTGCCCGGGATTTGAACAGGCATTAACTAAATTCTTTGGTTCAATTTTCAATTTTTTGTAGTCATGCACAGCCAGCTTTACTAAAATCAGAGATAAAATTAAGTACTGTGTGAAAAGAATCCTTTAGTTTTAACGCAAGTGTAGTCGCGAGCAACAATTTTCCACATGCGCAAAAGCGCCCATTGCTTTTGCGCATGTGGCGAACTGGGGACTTAACAACGCCCAGTTTATGACGGTAACCGCCAACCACAGAAATATTGGAATGGCACAACCATGCAGTTTTTCGGCACACTGTCTAAGAATCGCTGGAATATTCAGATTCGACCTCAAAATTAAAGGGAAGGATTCTGTGGGAATAAGATACTTTGGCCGCAATGCAATTTATATTGTTACAACATATCCTCCGGAATTGTGAATGTGCGCTCAAGATACAATAATGACCCCAAATATTTAGACAATTAACACATTTATTCATAAGTACAGCATAAACAGAAAAAATACAGTAAAACAGCACTTAAATGTCTATTAATTTTACAAAATAACCGATACTGTTCCCGAAACATTGATGTATTTCATGCCACAAACACAGCAGCTAGTATTTTCCAAACATTGACGAATATCACAGTTCAATGTAAGTCGTATCACGTCAACTGCTCTCCAACTGTGTAATGACTTCTTTTATAGACTCTCTATTTTATAGTTATTATTCCCTCTTTTATAGATTTTTAGAAATTTCTCATATCTCGTAGAATATTCATTATTTCGAGGCGTTTCTTGAACCTTCGAAACGTCATCAAATGTCACCAAATCGGCTATAAGACACTACATCTGACAACCCGTCACCGAACTTCAGCATATGTCAACCCTATATTCACGTCATGTGAAAGGTTGTATGTTCATTTTTTCTCCATCTGGTTATCAAAAGGGACTCCAGTAAGAGCATTTTACACGTTCTTAACAATATCTACAAAAACTAATATATATATATATATAATAAAAAAGTGATTTTTAAAGTCATCCCAATACTGTCCCTTTATTTGTACTATGCAGGGAAAGTAAAGGTTAAAGATAAAATCCTCTGTATCAATTACGTTAATAATCATCTATATAAAAGCTCTAACAATGTGATCAAGAGGCATTATATTTAATTTAATCCCATAAGGTTAAATGGGCAATCATTATTCATAATGTTAATAGAGTAATAAAATGCATTAGAAAACGATGTAATCAGACACCTTCTGTATTACAGGGCAGGTAAAATGCTGTTAATGGACATCATTATGAGGAAAAGTAACGAGACCTTAATGGAAATTATAGAATGGTTTTATTTAAAGCATAGTTTTATTGACCTTACGGTATACAAGACATGTTCATACATTAAGATTCCTTATATCTACAACGCATGACTTTCACTACAAATCTACAAACTTTCATGTGAGAAAATAATGTTGCTTAAGCAAACTGTAAGTTAACTGCAAGGTAATACTGGAACTGTGAACCGTAACTGCACTCGGTATTAAGAATTAAAGAAAAGTAGATAGATCGATTCGGTATGTGAAGTGTGTATAGGTAGATAGGCTGAGTATTACCGTAAGACATAATGTTTATTATTTTATTATGTAACCTAAGTTAGATGTCTTAATTTATAAAATACTTTACGTTGTTAAGCATGGCTCTCTTTATGTGGTCTGAATAAGCGCTATTCTTAAACGCTACATTATATTTTTGTGTGGCTTTACTCGATTTTCACATGCCAGAATCTATTTTGAAGTGGCTTGTGAATTTTATATTTGAAAACTATGTATCGTTGATATAAATGATCACGACACAAATGATCATTGATGCAAATGATCATGTCAGGCCGTCCTTTGTAACTGCTGTACACCCTTTGGGTAAGTTAGACGGCCTGTATAATAAAAAGCATGTATGTGCTAAAGCTGTTAAACCAATCGTATTAATGGTTCTGGATATTCAGGAATTCTAAAGTAAACAGTTAGATGGACATAACGCTAATGTACAGCTTATACCAAATGCTCACAGTCGGCAACAGTGCGCATTTGAATTCGAGAAAGAATAAAACCGCGTAATTTGACAAGCATTGGAGGTAACACCGTATTATAGTCCCAGAGGATACGACATTTCCACAAAAAATTTTGCCTTCCATATACGCTTTTCGATCCTTCCTGTGGCCGTTTTAAACGAATTAGACAATGCTCTATAACTTTGTAACTAAATTTTGTTGTCGATTTCGTTACAATAACGTTCCTTTGTTTAATTCTTCACTGGTGAGACTGCGATTACTTTCGATTCAATTACTTAATTCGATCAGGAATGATCACTTTACTATAGTTACACTTATAGATATTTCCTCAGACTTTTATTGGTATCATTAAGGATTTCCTAGGAATCATGCACCATGTATTGTATAAAAGGCTTAATATTTCCCCATTGAACAGCATTATATTCAGGAATTAGAGAATAGAACTTTTTCACAGGACTTTACTCGCTTTTATTCAATTGCAATATTTTAAAATTCTTTTTTACCAATAATTTTCTGGTAGTTATTCTCGCCTATATTGCAATTAACAACATTTCTTTAATCAATATAATTAATCTCGTTAATATTCCACATTACGTTGCGAAGCAGCAAATATTTCATAACTTATTTGCGGGCAAGAGTACTAATTATCCGTAATTATTAAATTTCTCCGTGTTCGTAGCCTCCTCCAGTTCTTTGTTACGGTTTATGAGCTTCCCCTTGAGTTTGTATCGCAAGTGCTGATGTAATGCAAATAGAGATTCCCTGTAGAAATATGTAATTAGGTCATGTGTTCTCAAATTATGGTGCATGAATGATTGTATAACAAAATATAGTGTTGGCAACACATGAGTGCTTGTAAATTCTAGTATATATTTAATTATTTAGAAGTCTAATAATTAGGCATATAAAATCAATAGAAAAATGTAGTTAACGTTGAATCGATTTATTCTAATTTGAAATATGGTGCTTTTGCCATTGGTAACGGGCAAAATATAGCAAATTATCTAAATGATATGAATATATAACTTTGATATCTCATTTGCACTTCGGGCTATGATTCATTATCAGGGTATGTGGTAAAGGTATGGTATAAAATTAATATTCCAATATTTTCGTTCCGAAATAAATAAATCATTAAACTAATTCTTATTTTGATGTCAATAATATCTATACTTTGAGTATCTGAGGCGAAAAACGCAGCATTACGAAAAATGTAAACATTTTTTACGCGTATACCCCCGGAACTATTATATAAAAATTTAAATAATGTTTTTTGTTTTGTTGGAAATAGTGTCCAGATTATTCGTATATAAAAATAATTTCAATATTTTAATATTTTGAACTTTTCTTTTGAAAAACAAAAAGTTGCTCTCCGAGAAACTGATTTCATTTTTCCAAATTTCACTCAAAATATATTGTAAACTATAAAAGAGAGATATGAATAGTAAAGATATAAAAATATACAAATATTTACATTGCTCGTAATGCCTCGATTTCAGCCATAAATACCACAACTATATAGATGTTACTTACATAAAAAGTTAAGATTCATAGTTCTTGGAAAGGGTCACTGCACATTTTACGGTCTTGGTTCTTTAACAAAAATGTTACTTAAATTAAAAATTATTCGCTTGAATTAATAACCATTCACTAAAGTGCTACATTAATTTTTAAAAAGTCTTCCCAGAACATGGTTATTGAAAACACGGAATTTCACAAAAGCAAACATTATGTTCTCTCTCCAAATGAAAGAGAGCAACAGCTCCCAATGCATAGGAAAATATACTAGGAAACATTAAGTATATCATCACAGGGCAAATCCATCACCCTGTCTAACATATATCCTGTGTAACTCCCAATGCATAGGAAACTATACCGAGAAACATCAAGTATTATCACAGGGCAACTCCAACACCCTGTGTAACATATAGCCTGTGTAACTCCCAATACATAGGAAAATATACCGAGACACATCAAGTACTATCACAGTGAAACTCCAACATCCTTTTAAACTCACAATACATAGGAAACTATACCGAGAGAAATCAAGTATTATCACAGGGCAACTCCAATGCCCTGTGCAGCATATACCCTGTGTTGTTACACTAATGCCCCCAGAGTCAGCGAATGTGACAGTGGCCGAGAAATGATACTCATCAACCATGTGCGACAAGAATAAAATCATTTTGATTTAATTACAATAAAGTTATATATAAATAGGGCAGTGATTTTATCGCAAGAAAAAAAAGGCAAAATTTGAGTGAAAATAAGAAAAAAATTCGCGGTGTAAATCTCCAAAATTTGCGAATATTTCGCGGTCGAGAATTTACACTTAATATTTCCAAAGAAAGCTTACCACTGACAAAGAAAGTTTAACATTAATATAAATACACAACGTGACAGTGAAAATAAGACACCAAGGAGTGGACCGAAAAAGATGCTAATTACAGGGTAGACGCAGCACGCCGAGTTATGTAAATGATGCGAAATGCGCAGCTGTCCATCGGACGTTGAGTGCGATATAAGGAAAGGGACCTGCAGAATCGGCAATTGTAGTGTCGATTTGTCTGCCAGAGAAATCATTTTGCAATGTGTTTTGTCTTAGAGGAAACGTGTAGTAGTAGACAATGCCAGGCTGACGCAACCGAGACTGCTTCAACAGACAGACGATTTCACGAGGGGTATTCTGATCGGACTAAAAAGGACAGGTTGGTCCATACGTCAAATCTCAGCAGACAGCCACCTAAACGCATCCACGGTGCACCGGCTGTGGCGACGATGGTTGGAACAAGGGAATGTGGTACGTTTGAGGGACACCAGTAGAGCCAGAGCAATGTCAGAATACGTAAACCGAAGCATCTTCCAGCAAGTGTTGGCAGCTCCGCAGGCAACTTCCGCAGCATGTGCAGGACAATCACAGGGATGTTAATCAATCACATTTATGCTGTCATATCAACCAGGATCATTATCCACCGATTGATCGCCGGCGACCTGCACTCGTGGCGCCCGTTAAGAAGACTGCCATTGACCCAACAGCATAGACGCCCCACTTTGCAATGGTGTCGGGATAGAGCCACGTGGCGACGAAATGGCACAGGATCGTTTTCTCATATGGGTCACGCTTTTGTTTTAGCAATGACAGTCGCTGTGTACGAGTCTGGCTCGACGATTTTATGTAGCTAGGAAAATGTGGCAACCGAAAAAGAATTATATAACTTAAAGTTGAACTTTTAATTCTTAAATTCATTTAGTAATTATTATTTTAATATTAAATTCATTAAGATGACCTGGCCGTTATTCTCATATAGTGGAATTATCATTAAATGGTACATTGCTTGTTGTGCCGCTATAAACCCTCCAATTATTTTACCTTTCGTGCGAGCCCTGTAAAGGAATAATTAATTAATAAAATGCGAGGTTGATCACACCATTTAAACTTAAACAATAAAACATTTATTAACAACATTTATTTTCATTGCTTATTGTAGCGGAGGGGACATATGCGACCAGAATTATTAAAATCACTATCGTGTCTAGGACCTGTGATTACTGTTGAGCATATACCTTTCAATTCGTCTTGCGCTTTATATCATATCTCAAAGGCTTGCATCAGTCTTAGTACTGCCATAACTCTTTGGTGTGTGGCTCCTCCTCATACTCTGATTGCACCCACACATTGATATATCTCCATTATTTTGGAACCTCTACGGGACACTCTACAAGTCTGTTAAATTTTTCATACTTCTCTAGTCGTGCTTTTAAGACAAAATCGTGATAGTTTTTCTGGCATGCTTCTAAGTCAAAATTCCATATCTGTCTGTTGGTATGCTCCTAAGTCAAAATTCCATTCCTGTCTGATATCGTTCTCGGGTCACAGGCTGTGGTTCCCTCGGTGGTGGTGGGGGGGTAACTCCGCCTTTACTTCTTTTTGGCGCTTATTGGTTACTCCTTTACCCAATGGCACCATTGCACATTTCGTAAGGTCCAGCTCGGCCCCTCTGGCATGGCCCCCTAAATTTATGGTCTTCTGACCTTTAGGTTCACGTCGTAATAAACTTTGATGCCAGCCAGACTACAAGATTTGTCTGCCGTTTTGGCCACCATAAATTTCAAACATAAAAGTGTCTCATCAAATGTGAGAACTATTTCTGGTCTCACAGAAAACGACCTTTTTTTGAATTCCAGAATTCTCCCATGCATTCTCTGACATGAAATTCGTTTACACTTGCTTTATATGAGCGAAATTCACATTTTTTATTAATCTGCAATTTCAAGCATAGATTTAAATGTTAAAAAAATCTTCTTTGCAGTCTGAAAAGTCTAAAAACGTGATATATCGAATACTCACGAAATTCTAGTAAAAAAATCCCAAAATTTATGAAAAATGTCCCAAAATTTCCGAAAAGTCGCGCCGCGAAACAAAAATCTAAACATTATAATAGAAATTCGACAATGAGAAGAAAAATCTTCCAAAATTCACAATTATATTTAATATTAGCGAAGTTTAAGACCCCCCCCCCCTCCTCTAAAATTCGTGAAAAATATCATAGGAATAGAAATAATTTTTGCCCTATTTATAATAAATTATAGTGTATTCAGTCCCTCGAATTTAATGTCTTCTCTTCATGGGTTCAATTTATGTAAATATTACTAATGTTGAAACAATAGATTAATGAAAATATGAGAATTCATTGATCTCCCAATTAAATAAAATTATTCACAGCTACGGTAATTATTCTGATACAACAGCTAATTAGAGGGTATTTCAAAACACAACACAATTGATTAATGGATTTTAGTGATAACTGTATCCCACTAATTAACTGTCCCTTTTATTTCGATCATTATGTTATTTATATCTTTATTAATTATATAATAGGTCTTTGTGGCTCTAAAGTATTTCATTAATTACTGAGAAAACTACTAAGTCTTGGTTTACCAAAGAATTAAAAAGTAGCGTATAAAGCAATTTTAATTTAAAACATTAATTAGTATAACGTAATCCTGCAAAATTGTTTTCAAAATAAAGATACACACTTTACAATTTCGCATGTTTATTAGCTAGAAAATGTACTTTAGATCAATCAGGCGTTACGCATTGATTATGAAACACTTTCCAACTGAAATGCAATTTTATTTAAACATCTCTATGTCATACATTCAGCGTTTGAAATTTTTTTTAATTATCACAGTACTACAGTAATTTATTATATCTGAAAACTTAAAAAACTTTACCGAAATATAAATTACTTGCTTCTCTATGTAAAATCAATTTTATTCATATCACTTGTATTCCAGATCCCAGAATTAAATAATTTCGCGTGGAAAAATTTCAGCAATTCATATACAATTCATCTTACAATCACTTGATTTGTTTACATTATGCATACTTTAAAATTAGGTTTCATTGTAAAAATAATCAAAGTTTAGTGATAATTCAAAATAAAAAATGTTGTAATTGCGTTGGCACGGAATTTAGATACACAGCTAATATATAAAATTAAAGCGATTTTATGAAGGATGCAGCTCTAAATATAAATGTAAAATATCCTTAAATATCGTTATCGTTAGAAGCGAAAGAAATGGATACCATATTTTTTTTGCAATGAGTCACGTGATCTTTTCATATATCATAGGAGTAACTATTACTTCAGTTTTTATTTAAAAAAATACCTAACATATTTAGTTGAAAACAATTTCCACATTTTATGTGATAGTTTGAATATTTTCTAAAAATTTTTAAGTAATGTGTGAATTTTAACTTTGCCTAAAAAATATTTAAAAAATTGAGTCCCATAGGGTTTAATGTATTTCAGTTTTTCAACCCGGGTTCAATCCGAAACTAATTAGATTATATTATTCACTTTCATTCCCATATGTACTACGGGCCGTATCAGCAATATAATAAAATTTCATATTGATGAAGTCATTTTCACGGTAATTATCATGCGAAGGAACCAACAGACAGACAGAATGACCTAAGTCATAAACCCTTTTTGAACTATGCCGGAGAGTGTTAAAAATCCGTGTATATCAGCACAACCGACGTGAAACGACGACCCTTCTCCAAATCACAAAACCCGTCACTTACGGTGACACCAAGGTTAATAGAATATTAACAAGGTTATAGAACATTATATATAAGATATTCTACGGACCTTGCGGTGACACAATATTCTACTTTTCGAGACCCAAATAAATGAAAATACTTGAAATTGCAATAAAGTTCCTTTAAACCTGAAATTTATTGCTATCTCAACGAATTTTCACCCAATTTCAGCACTGTACTCTTAACGGTAATACGATACCTAATTAAAAATATTAGCATAACTTCTTTTAAATTCAGTAAGTTTGAAAACCTTGGGAAAAACGCACTCTAACAAGCTTATAACTTTGCAACGCTTAGCCTGTAACGCTAATAAATGGCGTTAGTAGTCGAAAGCGAAGGGTCCACAAATTAGTGTAGATTCACCACGAAGACGAACAATATATAATTAATCAACGGATGGGTTTATAATTTTTTTTTCTGTCCGTGATATATTTAGGAACTACAGAAAAAGAATGCACGTTAGATGGCATACCCGTTTTATATGTCGTAATATAAAAATCGGAGAGGTTTAAAACATACGAAAAGTACATATTGCTTAAAAATTCATTAACATCTGTCGATTCATCGTATGACTTCATGATCGTAAGACGTTTAGATTTCGTAGTACAGACTGTGCGCGCGCTCAAATACACACACACACACACACCTTCCTTTACTATGAAAGATTATAAATTTCTTAAACGGCATGTGCTAATAAAAATACTTTCATAATATCAAGTTACCATAGAAACAAGTGCAATATGTCCATAAACACAAAACCAGCTTCTAAGGGGCGTTCCCCAAATTTGAAAGACAATATATTTGCGAATACCATTATCCATGGACCGATTTCAAACTTATTATGGGTTATTAATCAAGGAATAACCGATATTAGCAATGGCAACAAGAAACTTGCTAGCAGCCACAGCCTCTGCTCAGTTTTGTAAGCAGCGTGAGCTAAATTGCAAATGAATTTTATACTGGCCACGTGTATGAACTGGAATTATCAGTTCCCATAGAAGTTCGCAAAAATTTTGTCTTATCGCAAGTTTTCTGCATCCATTGCAGATATCGCTTTTTCTATGTTGACAAGTGCATACTGTGAGACCAGAAATAGATCTCACACTTTGGTGAGACAGTTTTATGTACATTATTTATTGTGTCTGAAACGACAAACAATACTTCCAGTCTGAATGATGCCAGGTTTTACGTCATGTGAACCCAAAGTTCAGATAAAACTATAAACCAGGAGTGTCAAGACAGAGGAGGCCGAAGGAACCCTTACGAAAATGGAAATAACGGCATTGGATAAAATATTAACCAATGGAAGAGATGCTTGTTGCGTTTTTGTGAATGCTGCAAATGAAAGAAAAGGGGGAGTAACGGCCCCGAGGGAAAAAAATGTCACAACCAGTGACTTAAGAACAACACTTGTAGGACATACTAGATATACGAGTTCAACATGAGGACTTAGATATACAAGTTCGAGATCCTGATAATAAGAACGATGACTTTGGAAATATAGCACGACGACTAGATATGTAGAGTCCTCCGTAGATGTTCCAAAATAATGGCTAGATCTATTGATGTGTGCAGCGGAAACCAGAAGTACGACAAGGAGCCAATCACCCTGTGTTATGGCCGGTACAAGTTACTGATGCAAGCATTATGGTCTACGTTCAAAACAGACTTGAGGGTATGTGCCCATTGAAAAACCAGGTGTAATACATATTTTAGGCAATTTAAGTGGTCTCAGATGATCCCTCCGCAGAAATAATTAATAAGAAGAAGAATTGTTGTAAATAAATAATTAAGTATTTTTTTGTTGTTAATAAATGTTTTATTGTTAAAGTTAAAATGTTGTGATCCATTTAGTATTATAATAAATAATAATTCCTTTACAGAACTCGAGCGAAAGATAAACAATTGGAGGGTTACCAGCTGCGAACAATGCAATGTCAGTTAATAATGAGTCCACTATGTACGAATTTAAGGCCAGTTAAATATATATTAGATATGTTAATGATAAATAAGCTAAAAGTCCAACTTTAAGGTTCCTTTCTCAATACTATGTGCAAAACCGGTTCATGGATACTGGTAACCGCAATGGGGGTGTCTTTCGAAGTGTAATATGTGTTTGCTATTTCATCCGGTTTTAATTTCATGGAAGTTATTTCACTGACTAACGTGGAAGAGAACTTCGAGGAACTTCCAATCTAACGTTTAAGAATTCCCCAAGTTCATTTAATTAGCAAAGTTAAGGATGAAAAGTTTGTCAAGGACCCTTTTATATATTTAATTGAAAATCACTTTCTTAACTTCCGTAATTTTCTTAACTGCAAACCTGGTCTTCCTGTATTAATATATTCTATCAACTTTGTCAATAATTCAAAGAAGTTTTCACAAAAAGTAAGGGATAAATAACATACTGGCCAGAAGAGTTGATTAAAATTCGTGATTTAATCAATATATATGCTATATTTTATTTTAAATTATTAGAGAAACTTTCCTCATAAATAATGATACTTCTTTCTTTAACATACACATCAAAATTTTAACTATTCTTATTTTGTTGTAGAGATATGTTATTGAACGTTTCGTTTCCCAAACAGGGAGGCAAATCTTATAAGACAAATAATATCAAGGGATAATTTAGTATTAATAAATACAAATATTAGAAATATAAATGAAAAAAAGTTGATGTATGCAGCACACGATATTCCCTACAAAGTCACATTAATTTTCTCTCTGATAACCCTTCCAATTGAGTTGAAATGCTCAATATGACATTCGTAATTATTTTTGTATTATATGGACTTTGCAGTTTAATTACGTCGTCCATTACATTCGGCAACGTAACGAATTTTTAAAATTTTGTCAGTTCATCAAAATTCCAAAACTTGAATGTCTTGAAAACTATTTGTTCTAGTGAAATGGTATTGGTCTTATTCGTTTCGTCTTAATTTACGTATAAAATAAGCAGTAAATTGATATATTTTTGAACATTTAATTCTTATTTCAAATGTTGACTATTTTTTAATGTCAGTGTGCAAAAATAGAAAAAAATCGCATTTCTATTTTTTCGAATGGTATCAAAACCTACAAGAGTAGGTACTACAGTAGCCCACAAACTATTTACCAACTAAATAAAATATTGTCAAAGAAAGAGGGAGGATAGACAGAGAGACTCAGAGAGAGAGAAATTTGGCTATATATATATATATATATATATATATATATATATATATATATATATATATATATATATATGCACTATAACAAAAATCGACTCGCCGACAAGGAGTTGTCTGATTGTAATAAAAATTGGGGGAATGTGAAGAACATACACAGAAAACGAAACGATTAAAATTTCAGAACAATTTAATGATTTAGAGTTTGACCGTGTACAAAGGGAGGAAGTCAATAAGACGTTGGTCTACCTCTGGCCTGGAAGCAAGATATCATAGACTGATAAAGTTCACGGATGGTGTCCTGCGGTATGTCTTGCCAAATTGTCTCCAACTGTCGGTCTACATTGTCAATATTCAGGGATGATTGCAATCGCCTTCCCATAACGTCTCAAATGTGCTCTATGGGAGAGAGATCAGAAGACCTAGCTGGCCAAGGAAGTATTGGGCAAGCTTGAAGACAATTCATAGCAACACGTGTCGCGTGCAGCCGGGCATTATATTCTTGAAAAGTAAGTCCGGGGTGTCGCAAAAGGAACGGTAACACAGCCGGTTGTAGAATGTTGCCAAAACACGTGTCGCGTGCAGACGGGCATTATACTCTTGAAAAGTAAGTCCGGGGTGTCGCAAAAGGAACGGTAACACAGCCGGTTGTAGAATGTTGCCAAAACACGTGTCGCGTGCAGACGGGCATTATATTCTTGAAAAGTAAGTCCGGGGTGTCGCAAAAGGAACGGTAACACAGCCGGTTGTAGAATGTTGCCAAAACACGTGTCGCGTGCAGACGGGCATTATATTCTTGAAAAGTAAGTCCGGGGTGTCGCAAAAGGAACGGTAACACAGCCGGTTGTAGAATGTTGCCAAAACACGTGTCGCGTGCAGACGGGCATTATATTCTTGAAAAGTAAGTCCGGGGTGTCGCAAAAGGAACGGTAACACAGCCGGTTGTAGAATGTTGCCAAAACACGTGTCGCGTGCAGACGGGCATTATATTCTTGAAAAGTAAGTCCGGGGTGTCGCAAAAGGAACGGTAACACAGCCGGTCGTAGAATGTTGCCTACGTACCACTGTGCCGTCAGTGTGCCAGAAATGACTACCAAAGGGGTCCGGCTATCTATCAAAGGAGATGGCACCCCAAAACCATACCCACTTGCACATATACACCTGCTGAATGTGCAGTTCCGATGCGCTGGAGCTCCCACTATTTATTCATTGGACACCAAATTTTATTCATTTGCATGTTCGCTTAAAATGTCTTTGAAAACGCAATTTCATTACAATCGGATAACTCCTTCTTGGTGCGTCGAATTTTTTGTTATAGAGTATATATATATTACATACAGAGAGAGAGAGAGAGGTTATATTTCCAGAATCATACCAACATCCGATATTAACGCTGGAATATATCATAGATGACAGACCTACCATCATTTCTGAAAATGTTTCCAGTAGTTTTTGAGATAACGTGGATATATCATTGCATAGACACAGATGAAAGTCGCACAGACAGACTCGTCAGGCTTACATATTACGTGACACATAGAGATCACGACAGATTTGACGCTAAATTTTATTCTAAATTTTTTAGTGTCGTAATCATATATAGCCGTCTAATTTTGATGTTTTCGGGAATCGGATGAAATGAAGTGCAGATACGTGAAATGGCAATATATATCTGAAACTGACAATTGGATGGTGCATAAAAATGGGGCACTAGAAAAATCCAAACATAGACTGGTAAGAGAGGTAAGTACACCTGGAAGCGTTAGGTAGAGTCTTATGAGTCCTGGTGCGCTTCTTGACGCATTTCCAATATGTCATTACATTATATACATTATTAAATTTTGACGAGAGTTAAGTGTTAATAACAATATTTTTAATTATTAATCTCATAATACGTATTTATATTTTATTGCATCTAATAAATTTATTTTACATGAATTAAACGTAATAATAAGCTTAGCATAATAAGTGACTTAAATCACTCCATATTAGGCTTAGCTTGGCTTAGTTCAAAGCGTCATACTATAAATCGGTGAGTCGACATGAGCTAGTTGAGTATGGTTTCAAAGTGCCAATTTAATTTGTTACAGCCTATACACAAGTCTATGATATGAAAAGTAGCTTATGTAATTTTGGTTGGATTGGGACTGTTGGAGCGGGTACAGTTTCGATTGCTGTATTTTGTTTATTTACAGTCTGCGAATTCCACTGCATTGTCGAAAATGTTATTCCATTCACACAAAAATAAAACATTTGGTTAAAAATTTTAGTTTAAACCAATGCGATATGTTTGTTATATATATGAATAGATCCCGTTGAGAGCTTTAAAACGATATCGTACTCAGTCGTTTTCCACTCAAGGTTGCTTAGATAAAAAGCGATATTGTCAAAAGTCTGGGAGGAGCAAACAATTGGCGCCTGCTGACTACGTGGGCGGAGTGTAAGAGCTCTCGAAGCAATTTTCGGGATTAGTCAGCATCAATGAACAAAGAGTGGAGTCTGGACGGCCGTATTACGTCTGCATAGCAGTCCGTGACTTCGAGTAGTTAGTGAGCGGAATTGAGTACAACAGGAGCAACTAGTTAAATAGGAATTAAATATTTGGTAAACACACTATTTTAAATATAATTACGAGTAATAAAATATAATTAATTCCCGCTCATATAAAATAAATGAAAGGAAACAAGGCAACTTACATTTTTTAAATGAAAAGGGAACAAAATATTTGATAAATCATTTGCAGCTGAAATGATATATTTAACAAGAAAGATTAATCATGCCTAAAGCATTGGTTATGAAACACTTTCCAACTTCAATGCAACTTTATTTAAACATGTCTAAAATCAATACATTCCTCGGTAATATTTTAAAACTTATCACAATACTATATTAATTTATTATATTTGAAAACTTCATCGAAGAAAATGAACTTCATTCAAATGACGGCATTGAAATATAAATTGCCTGGTTTAAACATCTCTAAAATGTAATACATTCCTCGGTAATCATAGATAGTGATCATAGATCATAGATCATAGGTAGTCATAGATCGGACGTCATAGAAATAATAACACGCCTGTCTCTCTCTCTATAAAAGCAGCATTTCATTCATAAACAATTTCCCATTCATATCATTCATCACAATCCTATAATAATTTATTTAAAAATTAAGACCATGGAGCTGCAAGTAATTAAACTCAATGCGTAAAACTTCATCGAATAAAATCTTCCTTCTCTTTGTAAAATCAATGAATATTTCATTCATATCACCTATGCAGACTCCATGAACTAAATGATTTTGTGTTAAAGAAATACAGCAATTCTAATACAACCCATTCCACAAATTTTGCTGTTTACATTTTGCATAGGTCAAAAATAGGCTTCGTTGTAGAAATAATCAAATTTAGATGAGCATTTAAACTCAAATATATTTTAATTGCGTTGTTTCAATATGTAGATGCACAGAATTTAAACAAAAATATAGTGGCTTTAAGACGGATACAACACTCAATATGAATTAAAAAGAACTTTAAAAATCACGATTTTGAGACAAGATGAATGCAGTATATCATTTTGAACTGGGTCACGTGATCTTTTCATATCATGATCACGTGATCGCTTCATATAAAAGGTGTTATTATTATTTTAATTTTTATTTAAAAAACTACTGAATATGTTTCGCTGAATTTTTTTTTATATATTTTATGGAACAACTTGAATATTGCCTAAAATTTTCGAAGCAATTTGTGAATTTTAAATCCGCTTAAAAAATGTTTGAAAAATTAGGTCCCGTAGGGCTCAATGTATTTCATTTCTTCAACCCGTGTTCAATCCAAAACTAAATGGGTGATATTATTCATTTATATTCCCATAGGTCCTACTGACCGTCTGAGCAACATACTAAAATTTCATTTTGATTAAGTCATTTTTACGGCAGTTATCGTGCTAACGGACAGACAGACATACATACAGACAGACAGACAGACAGGCAGACAGGCAGGCAGACAGACAGAATGAACAAAGTCAAAAACACTTTTCAACTTTGTTGTAAAGTGTTAAAAATAAAAAATTAAATTAACGGCAGATAAATAAATTCACTTCTACTAATCATTGTCATTCTCTACAAATTCTCTAAATCCGTTCAAACTCAATTTTAAAGATTAACAAAAAATTCTCTTTATACGTATATACAAAATTTTACAATGAAAATAAATATGGAATTGTTATTCGAAATCTATGAAAAACATAATAAACTATTTGATTTAGATTATATAGAAGTCCTTTCACGAGAGTATAAAGTTGATAATATGTATTTCCCCATTTCTATACGTCAATTGATTAAACGCTTATCGTGAGACCAAGAAATCGATCGTCTTCTACTCTTCGAAACTTTTGAGTTTTATATCTAAATTAATTTAGAAATAAACTATTTCTGGTGCAGGAAATAACAGCATTGTCATTTAAACATAATTCTTATGTCCAAAGACTTTTTATCCTTAAAAGTTTAAAAACACAGTTACTCAAATATTTCTAATATAAACCAGTGGGTTTCTGATTGCAGAACACGTATTTCGAAATACAATCGTCAATATGTCAGTAGCGATGATTGCAAATTGGCATAAAGTTAAATATGTGATTAAGTCGCTCAAAGTTATAATTGGGGAATGTTTGTGCTTCTCGAATGATGAACGTTTGCTATAATTTATCAGTGATTCCATTTCAATATAGATTTAAAGATGCCTTTAAAGATTATTTTATTAAAACGGTTTCTGAGAATTGCAAAAGACTACATTCTTCCTCGACCCAGACCGTCTGACTTTCCCGAAAGTGTAAGATATGTGTTTGGACGGCGGTGACGTTCCACCCAATTTAGACCAGAATTCAGTGGGGAAGAGAGGCATTTACAGGGTTTATTCCCTCCTTCCCCTACCATCATCTTCTTGGATGCACCCACATATTTAAGCGTGCCCGTAGTCTGCATGAACACGGGGATACTTCGGACAGAGCCGGAAATGGACTACATTTATTGAATAAATATACCTCAAGTAGAACTTTTGTAAAGAACCTTGCTGCCCCAATCGGGAATCGTACCAGGGACTTTCGCACTGGTCAGCTGACGTTCTACCGTTAAGTTACTGGGACGGAACTGCAAACTGTTATCGCCGAGGAGAACTCCAACTGTCTAATGTCAGATTGGCGAGCAACTAACAATCTGACTGACCAGCTCCTGCTAGTTTTGTCCCCGGTTAGCCCTCTGATGCTATTTTTAACCTCCAAGTTAGCGTCCTGCGTGGTCGCTGTCCTCCCGATTTGAAATCGGCGCTCAATATCCTGGAGTCCACTGAATCCGTGCTAGTCGTACTAGGGTCACTATCATACCTTTGCACTATCCTACAGGGTTCATCTGTTCCGACGCCATTGTTAAGAACCTTGCTGATTCAACCGGGAATGTAACAATGGATCTTCGTACTCGCCAGCCAACAGTCGACCGTTGAGCAACTGGGACGAAATTGCAATCGATTATCGTCGAAGTGGATTCTGCACTTTTGGGTAAAGCCGATAGATTGCAAATAATTCAATATATTTTATTTTCTATTTCTATTTTGAATGGTAAGTGTAGCTATTAGAAAACCAATGCTAAAGGTCAGTACCACAGACGGAACCGTAATTAAAACAATGTACGATGCTAGGAAATATATTATTCCCATTAGGCCTATCGCCTTCCAATAATTTAACCGTTTTGAAAATTCTGCGCAATGCTCTACATTGAAGAATGTGTGCTCATTTATTATTTGCTTTGCTCCATAGAGATCACAGTTTCTGCCTCTTCTTCAAGCCAGACCGTCCGATCTGCGCAAAAGCATAAAGTATCTGTCTGGATGGTCGGGATAGTGTCACCCAATTTTGACCGAAACCTAGTGAGGAAGGCATTCACAGTGACTGCACCATCCTCCCCCTACCAACAACCTCTCAAAAGGCTTACGGACCCATATATTTTGGGTGCTCGTACTTCGCGTAGACACTGAGATAGTTTTAGAGCAGAGCTAGGAATCGAAATCGTTCGAGTGAAATCCCCACCTTCTGGGCTGTCCCACTCCTAAGAGATGACAATTTGAATTAGGTAAGTCACCTGGTTGTGGATTCTAGTTCTACCTGAAGTATGGATGTTTTGGTGTCCATGAAGGATGTGGTGTGTTCCTCCCCCTCTGGTGCGGTGAGAAAACGTCAGATGATGGCAAAAGAGTTCATAAACCGTCTGCTAAAATTAGGCGAATCACTGCACGATCAAGTGCCTGGACATTAGAAACATTTATGATTACAGAACATTTTTTAAATTCACTAGCTGTGGCAATTACTGATTTTTAAAAATAGTTCATGTAATGATAGAAATCTAAAAGTATTAATTAACTAGTCGAATAAGGAAAATTAGTCGAATCGACAGAGGCGCAAGCCAAAGACTGGATTCTCAAGACCGAAATAAGCGGATTACGAGGATCAAAGTGGCGAAAGCGAATCTATTTACCAGGAGGGAGTTAAAAATTATATATATATATATATATCAAGGTAGGGGGCGATTGTGCAGATGTTTTGAGAGCAAGCAGGTTTGGATTTTTTATCAGTGCCATAGAAGGTTAACAGCTTGGAGGTGAATGTTGAATCTGGGGTAATTCTGAAGTGACCCGTGAAATGTGGTGTTAAACAAACTAATTATCAGGTACTGTACTGTTTAAAAATCTATATGGATAATATTAGTAATACTACTTCGAAATTGAAGGTTAGAATCTAAAGGTCGTCCCACCACGTGAACCAACCAATTAATACGTTTCTGGCATTACTTCTCTCTGGATAAATTAATATGGGACAGTAAGAGAATAATGTCCTCTAATTCTTCTAAATATAATGAAGTAAACTGGTACTGTATATTTGAATAAATTTAGTTCTTTTTTTATTAACTTTTAGTAATCCATTTGGTTTCCTTAAGATTGTAACTATTATAGTTATTTATCCCGATATCCTGGTAATATGTGGATATTGCGGCCACCTAGCAATGCACACAAAAATCTGTAAATAGTAGTTATATATTAGCTGTATTTAGAGATATATATTAATTTGGCGCAGTTCATTCAAACTACATGTCATATGTCCGGTTCTAATCCGATCAACGGAATGTTGAGAACTAACAATAGACACCAAGGGTACTTAATTCGAACCAATATAGACGTTATGTCCAGAAATGGATTACAGTCAATATACATTTTGCCGCATCACGACTGACTCTTTATTCCAGGCCGGAAATACTCCATTGCAACTTATTTCTGCAAGACAATTAGTTTCCCAGAGTTTGGCAGGCATAAACGCTAGTACAATATAAAAGTTCGTCTGGATTCGTAAAACTTTCTATCCAACAATAAATCTCTACACACACACGTAATTTCTCCGAACAGCAGCGGAATTGCTTTCTAGTATGTTCACCAGATTGATAATATTAGAAAGTCCCGAATGAGTAAGCAGTACGGCGAAATTAATATTGTGCAGTTAATCACCTATGTCTGAGTTTCGATTCTCTTGACCTACATAACGTTAATCATAATGTTTCGCACAAGGGCGTTGCTGGATTTTTTTTTTAATTATTATTCCGCGGTGGTGATTAAGAAAATACGTGGACCATGAAACATTAATTTTCAGAAACGCTCAATTTTCCGAGAATATGTCTGCATGAAGCTGGTGAAAACGCAAAATAAATCAATATAATGGTTGTCAAACGTCTTTGGATCTTTCTAGTTTCTCCAGAAATCCCCAGGTGACCTAGAAGACTGAATTACCCACTTATAATATCGATCATGTAACAGAACCTAATAAAGTCGGATTTTCTATTCTTCAGCCCCATCGGAGACGAATAAAATGAGGGTTTCTTTAACGTTTGACATAATTCAAAAGCTCCCCCCCCCCCGATGACAAAGAAATCTAAATATTTGCCCAATTATAGTGTCAAGCACGGGACATAACATAACGGAGCGATATTTTATATTTCTGCCTATGAAAGACGGTCGAGATAGGTTTTTATTGCAAAAAATTCTACTAAAACTTCCAGAAACCTCCCCCTCTGACTCAGAAGATAAATGATACAAGTATAGATACACTAAGGTGATTTTTTTCTATTCAATATAGTATTATATATCTGTATTCAAAACATAATAGAGATGGACTTTACATTTTACCTCTAGCAGTGGACAAAAGAGGGGGTTCAAAAGACTTTCCAGACCTATAGGAAGCTCAGCCTGGTGACCTAGAAAGCATCTGGACATATCAACCATGTATCTATCAATGGGCAGAAACGAATTTAATCAATTTTTGGCTTCTCCCCCAGGAAAAGACAAAACATTTGGGAAGTTAAAAAGTATATCTAAAATCTTTAGAAATTTTCTCCGGTGACTTGGAAGGCTGAAACAATACAGTTATAGTATTGACTAGGGGGCAGAACCAAACTGAGCTAATTTTCGATTAATATTACATTTATGCCGCTAAGCTACACACATTGTTAAATAAAATAAAACTCACTTTAAAAATAAGGACGACCAAAAAATTGTCCATAATTAAAAGTTTAAATTTTATTAAAATCGTCTTTTACGACGTACTAAAATTACACAGCCATACACAGCCATTTGCTTCGCCACTGATGAAAGGTATAGTAATACCCGAAAACTCTATGGCTGTGCAATTTCATTACGTTTGTAAAAGGAGATTTTAATAAAATACTTTTATTTATGGCCAATTTTTTGGTTGTCTTTATCTTTTAAGTATTGAGCATTTTGAAGTGTTTCTATACAATATTATTTTATAAAATAAAACTTATTAAGTAATAGTTGCAACTAATTTTAGAGTGTTTATTTCCATGTGTTTTGACAGATTTCAATGTTAGTTTTATATAAAATACGTCCAAAAGTAAAGGTCTGACGGAGCAAAATTTTAGATTTTCACCCAGTTCCGGACAGTAACAGATTCCAACTTGATCCAAAGACATTTTGAAATTTCAAGATCAAGCTCAGCACGGAATTCTGCAGAAATATGTTTATTAAGCTTCTTTCGTCGTATTTGTTAAATTAAGAATTTTTCATACATTCTCCGTTAATCTAGGCTATTAAATGCATCCATCCATGTGTGTCAGTCCAGATACTTAAAACGTGAATTTAGGCCATAGAAAGTAGAGGTCTATCACAAATGTAGGGGTATGGGTTATGGAATCAAAAGTATGACAATGTAAATGTAAAAAATAAACAAATATTTGAATTTTAATTATTTACAATTAACTATCATATATGTCTAGCTGCGTTGACTATTTTCCTAAAAATTACACAATGTCACGATATACGCGATAAAGAGTATATTCCCAGAACTGACAGAAGGAGCGAATTTCTAGCGTCGGAGAATGTCCATGAAACAGATGGATTGGGGTCATAAATTCCAGTTGTTAACTGACTAAGTCTTATAATTATGTGCTTTAAATGGAATATGTAAGCATATTTCAGAACGAGTGGTAAGATATCCAAAGAGTTATGAGATTGAAAGTAAAAATTAGAGAGTTACGGATTGTGTCCAATGTGGAATTTTTTTCATTTTAATTTGTTGGAGTTTTGAGGGAGGTAAGAGGTGAACATTTTGCTTCGACTTGCGTGGCATGAATTGGCATGACGCTACGGAATCGTACATGGAGGCGCAGGTCAGGACAATATGCGGCTATGTCAATTGTATTGGGAATTTTTTTTAATATTTCTTTAGCTCATGAAAGCAGAGAAGTTGATCATACTGGTTCAACTATTGATAGTTGTGTCTGCTTACTTAAAATAATAGCTAAAAATGATAGTATTAGGATTACACTGGTAGTATTAGGATTACACTGAAAATAGTTTTAAAGAATCGCCAATATTTGGGATATATTTGCCGCCAATATTGACTAAACATTGGTATGAATTGCCAATTAATGACGACCAATGGCGCATTAATTAATTTAATTGCAGCCAATATTGACTGGACATTGGTATCAGTTGCCAATTAATGACGACCAATGACGTCAATAATTAATAACGAGTAATGACGCCAATTAACACTATGAATTGCCAATTAATGACACAACTTAAGCGATACGAATATTGGAATGCCGATATTGGTTATAAATGACCTGTAATTATTATCCCAATATTGTCAAAACGTCAACATTTTCATACTAGAATGCTACAAAGAGACACTTCAACTAGAATTTTTTATATCTTGCCAAAGCATGAACCTGGCCGTGTCTTACACGGCATGTCTAAAAAAATTCTGAAGACACCCCCCCCCTTCACCGCACAGAATGCTACAAAAAGACACTTTAACTAGAATTTTTTATATCTTGCCATTTTTTATTACCTATGACCCTCGCCGTGTCTTACACGGCATGTCTAAAAAAAATTCTGAAGTCCCCCACACACACCACCACACACACACGAGCTCTGCTTTGCTTAAAACTTTTTATGTAAAACGAAACACTGACAAAATTGCACCCATAGGGCCAAGCTATAACACGTGTGGTCATGTATCTGGAGGTCTCAAAATTCAGATGTGTAGGAATGGAGATCATTTTAGGAGATGGCACTGTATCTTTGGAAATCGTCAAAATGTGCATCAATCAAAATTCAAATTGGAATTTTGGATGACGAACTATAACTTTTTTCTATAAGCCAGCTACTTCCAAACTATTTTTCAAAGAACACACTTTGGTACTTATAAGTATGTGACGTGAATTACCAATTAGTGGCTCAACTTGTGTGACATGAATTGCCAATCAATGAAGCAACTTAATGATATGAATTGCAATATGTGTCCCGAAAACAAATCAAAATTTATGAAAATAATATTTAATGTTTATTTTCCTTTCTATGCACAGTTCATATAGAGGTAGGGTATTGCGATAGGAACGCAAATCCTAAACTTAGACTTATTACACGTTTTATTGTACATGTCATAAATGTATATGTTTTAAGCATATTTGAATGCGAATCAAATTCTGTTCAATGATGCCTGCGAATATAACTAACTCACAAAAGCATTGAGTGAACAAAATAAAATGTGATGCGATTTTCTATAATTAACTAAGAAATTCTTTTTTATTTTTAAATATATCGAACCAGGGAAAATATCTTAATGTTTGAAAAGCTTTATTTGCGAATATCGAAATATCTAAAAATATAATAATTTTGATAGAAATAGTTTATTAATAAAGTGTCATTTAATATAAATTTATTATTTTAAAGTGAATTCAATAATTTATTAGACATCAATGCCCATTAAAGGAGTAGCATGTGTGTGTGTGTCTATACTGGCAGCCAATATAAGCCCATCATTAGGTCCATATGAAAAATCGGATATTTTGACAAGATAGGGCCAATATGGACATTCCGATATATTCAAAATATTGAATATATGGTCAATGCAACTCCAATATTGGCGTAATATTTTAATGTCAATATCTAGCCAGTATTTGTAGACAGTGTATCTTCAAAATTGGAATTGCATTGGAATTATCTCTAAATGTTGGCGCAAAACTGGACCAATATCGCCTGCTACTAGAAATATATTGCGTCATTCTTAGAGTATTGAACGTTTTTTCTTTTTTTATCTAAAATGTGAAAATCCTAAAATAATTAATATAACCCTATTAATGAATAGTAACCACATGTGTATTTTTAGACTGGAATATTTTATAGCAATTACCGGGATTCATTCTTGATATATGAAGAATTTTAGTTTCACATAACGAGCGTGATAGCGTTTGAAAAAATTAAATGATTTTCAATTACTTTAATGCACTTAATTTAAATGATGAATTGTCCTCCCCGTAAAGCATTTGATGTTACTATACAGTTCAACCTTAAAAACGCTGTGCACGGAATTTGTAGATACAGTTTGCTGTGACGGCAAGTAAACATTCTTTACCTGCATATGGTTTTCCGTGTGCTTATTTTGTGCTCCTGTATTCATGTCCTTATTCTGTAGGTATTCATGTGCTTTTTTTGTATTCATGTGCTTATTTTGTATTCATGTGCGTATTCTGTAGGTATTTATGTGCTTATTTTGTATTCATGTGCTTATTCTGTAGGTATTCATGTGCTTATTTTGTAGGACAGCATATAGCTTTTCCTACAAAATGCAAGTAACTGCATTTTGTAGGAAACGCCATATGCTGTCTACACCAGATTAAAATATATCAATCCTTAGGGAATGGCTTGAGTTGCTGCTATCAGTTCATTTACACTAAAAATTTCTCATATGTGACGTATAGTTAAAGAATGTTTCCCGTATGAATGAACTTTAAAGTTAATTATTTAATCTCCCTTCAACATATTTCATATCTTTCGGGGAATATGTCCGAAGTTTATTAAATTATCTGAATTTTGAGTCCAATCCTTAAAAATATTTCCACAAATATTTTTGCGCAATATAATAGAACAGTCTTAAAATATAAAGCTCGGTTTCAATATATCGTACTTTCGATATATTGAAAGTACTCTGCTCCTACCTTTTTATACGTAAATGGAGTTTTGTGTTAAAGCAGCGACAAACATATTCTAAATTAGATATACGAATAAAATATACTAAATTGTATATAAGGATAAACTAAACTATAACTATATCTCATACTAAATACATTTGTGATCTTAAAAACTCATATTTCCTTAAAGTAAAAATATACATTTTATTTTATAAAACAATTTTCTTTCAAAAATATATTTATTTCAAACATTAAAGTTCTTAAGTAGAACTTTCAGTAAGATAAACTATTTATTATATACAATTAAAAAGTCTGATGTGTGAAGCATATGATATTCCTTACATAATGCAATAATTTCACTTTTTTTGTTTCGGAGCGAAAAATTGGTGTAAACAATGCAAAATTTTTAGCACTGAATTAACATTGAAATATTTGTATACTCAATATTTTGAATAAACTGCCTTCATACCCATGTGTAAAATACTCATTAAAATGCAATTCACATTTAATGATCATTCTGGGAGCTAAATGACTGTTGGTGACTTCTTTGGCGGCAAAATCTGAAATTATTATAAAAAGCATCTTTCCTCATGAATGGAAAATACCAGATCCAAACTAGAGAAGAACTAGACACCAGAAGGGTGTTTACAGATTTGCCGCATGATAGTACATATAAAAAGTGAGCATATGTGATGAAACTTATTCTTATTTTAATTTTATGTAATTTTGGGGATACACTTCTGTTAAAACATGCAATATTTCGAGAAAAGTTCACGCTAACGTTTTAAAGTTAGTTTTTTTCATTTTGAAACAAAAAATGCCGTATGAAATGATTATATATTTTACAGCATTAGAATTTGATTTTTTTTATGATTTATCTTTTCAAAAATTCAATTAAAATTCGCATAAGGGTTTTCTGAATGTTCGATTGCGTGTAAAATTAATAGCATTCCAGTATTCACTGATTATAATAGCCATACCCAATTATTTTCGAAACACCTAATTTTTTCCTGAGATATCGTGTCCACAGTTTCGTGAAAACACACACACATGCACAGCAATCACCTCATAAATGATCTATTCGAGTTCAGAGTTCTTACACACTTGATCTTTCTTCAAATACTCGAATTCTAATTTTTGGCTCCAACGCTATACTTTCCCTACACAGTATACTATGTATGTAATGAAAGGAAAAAAATAATAATGTTTAATGTTAAATCCAGATAAGCTCAAAAAGTAGTATTCCGTAAATATTTACTAACTTAAA
The DNA here is from genome assembly GCA_951213105.1 of Amaurobius ferox. Taxonomy (NCBI): domain Eukaryota; kingdom Metazoa; phylum Arthropoda; class Arachnida; order Araneae; family Amaurobiidae; genus Amaurobius; species Amaurobius ferox. The sequence continues at coordinate 101,449,562 of OX578153.1, read as the reverse complement.
AAGTTTTTCGTGGCTAACAAAAGCTTGGGAATCACTGTTATGAACTATGTATTCAAAAGAAAAGTAGCAACTTCAAAAAATATGTACATTACAAATGAAACTTTAAAAGAATGAAAGGGATAATTTATAGATGATTTAAAAGCGAATATTCTATTTCTTACTAAATATTTTAGTGGAAATTCTACACAGAATGCATAAAATAATTTAACGGAAAAGTAGATTTATTTTACAACTTCGTACTTTTATGACTAACATAAATTTATTTAACAGGTAACAGTGAATTCTTCTTCCTACTATCCAATACAATAATCTATTCTATATTCCATAATTTAACAAAATTGTGTTATTCACCAGTAAAGTTATAGAAATGGGCATTAAATAATAATTTGAGTGGCAAGCGTTGGCAGTTGAAATGAGGTACAGAATTTCTAGTACTTAAAATAATCAGAAAATATGCATCGTAAAAGATACCTCTTATATAGTTAAAGCATTTAAATTATATAAGAGTGGTGTTGAAATATAATATGAGCATGATGTTAACTGCCGATTGCTTCAATTTATTTTTATTATGTGGGATAGTTCTCAAAAGGTAGATTAAAATCTTATATGAATTTATTTCTTTAAATGTGATTTTTTTGCTGTATTAAATTAGCAACTTCTTTTTTCACACGGCACGTATTTCAAAATTCAATTTCTTTAAAATCGTAATTACAACAATTTTTAGATTTTTAAATTCTAAATAAATACAAAATAACGGAAACGTATAAAAATTATGTTTAGTATAATGTTTACTTCAAAGGTTTGAACTTCTATTTTAGCACAATGTCATTATATAATGGTTGGAATTTAATTAAGTTAAAATACGTAAAAAATTGTAGCAAAGGTTGCTAAAAATCATACTTTTTTAAATTCTTAATTAAAATGGTATTATTTTTTTTTTGATAGCGTGTAAGTTAAAATAAAAGTAGGAACAATTTATTTTAACTTAAAATGTACTTATGATTGTTTTTAAAGTAGGTAACATATGTCAACACAGAACGCGGGGAGCATTTCCAGTTAACATACGTCAATAACTACTTATACTTTTTAACAATGTATCTCAGCTTTATATTTACAGTGTTTACAAGCTAAACTTTAACGTTACATTAAATATAAAATGATGTATATGAAAAGACAAAGACATTTTTCGCGTAACAGAAAACAAATGAATTATTGAGGCTTGTTCTGTGGTGATTCCCAACTGATATAGAGAAAATAAACTATAATCGCGACACTAAAACGTGTCGTCAGATTCTGGAAAGGTGTTGCGAGATATGAAAAAAAAAACATTTTTTTTTTCAAATTGAAAAAAATAATTAAAAAAAAATTGTCACATTCAATCCCAGAATTGTACCTAACCAGAGGTCAGATCTTAACGTCTTGTGCTCAAATCACCAGTCAGAAATTTCGATTTAATCTGTTTCCTGTTGATAACTGTTTCATTCATTCAAAAAATATCTACAATAAGAGATGTGGATTTTCTGGCAAATTGTCACAGAAAACTTTTCACAGCGGAAAATTCTGAAATCATTTTCAAAATTACATTTGAGCCAGAATAACATGTCCAGTGAATTTTAAAAATATTTATTCTTAAATTATTGACACTAGTATAATATTGCTAAAAATGTTTAAAACTTCGAAATATATTAAACAAATGTGCATGAATTGTTTCATACCTGTGTATTACAGTCAGTAGATACAATTTAATATCTTCCTTGAAATGTGATTGTGAAATGTTAAAAATAATTTTATTTTATATATAGTTACATATTTTAGTTACAAATTTAAAACATTTTACAAACCAAATAGCACAAAAAATAATTTAACATTGTTAAACTTGTAATAAACAAACTACTATAGGGTTCTGAAAAAGTATAAAAAGTAAATTAGGAAATATAATCTAATATAAGAAAAACTAAGCAAAACGTATAACTGAAAAATGAATTATTAAATTAATAAGTGAAAACCACTTTGTGCAAAGGATAAGGGAAACTCAAGCACAAATTAAATAATAAAGGAACCTAACATTTTGAGATTAACTACGCCGTTCATTTTTTATGAATTATTAAATATTATATTAACATTTTTTAAAATACCTATTGGTGGGGAACTGATAGGAAAACTTTTTACCACTTTAATCATTTTAAATAATAAATTGTGTATAATATTAAAAATTGTTCAAAACATACGTGCTTGTAATTGGATTTGTAAATGCCATGAGATAGTAAAGATAATTTGCTGCAAGATAAGTTAATCTTATATTTATAGTACTATTAAAGCATTTTTCCTTCAACAAAACTTGCAAAAACATTTTATATTTTTATAGTTTTAAACAGGTCTTAGCACTGAAAGAATAGACTTCTTCAATCTTCACCTGTTTTTTCCCGAGAATGAATAAAATTTTAATTGTACCCTTTTGGTTCTTATCCATTATTTTTATTTTACATAATACATGTTGTTTTATTTTAGCTAAAGTAAGTGAGCTTGCAAATCGGTAAATTTGATGAGTTTTGCCACAATCAGTGTACTATTTTTTGCCACGGTAAAACGCCACATTTACATTTAAATATCATAAAGTGATTTAAATATCATAAAATGATGACTGGTACGTGATATAAGCAATATTGTTCTCTATTGCAATATTGTTCTCTATTGCAGTATTGTTCTTTATTGCAATATATTTTTCTTGCAATATTGTTCTCTATCCTTTCACCCTACTTTTAATACATCAATCAGAAAAATCTAGATGCAAGTTGACAGGCATATTTTGTTTTGAAAATAGGAAGTTTTCATTTTATTTGCACTTTAAATTCAGTCTGGCAAACTCAAAGGCTTTTCAACGAAGTGCTTAAGTTTAATATGAATTTATCTGAAGTTTGAATGAAATATTTTGACAGTTATTATGGAAATAACTACGGCAGAAATGACTGATATTTAAAGTGTATCAATAATAATACTGGTAATAAAAATGGTTGGTTTGATTAATTAATGTTTGGTGGAATTAATCCTTAAACGTTAGGATTCAACTCATTAAACTTAACTTTGCCTGGTAATAGTGCACTAAGCTTCGAATTTTGCTTGCAATCGTTTTTATTAAAAACAATTCTGTTAGTTTCTGTGATATACAAATGGTAGGTTTTTAGTAAGGGCTATGTACCAAAAGAAATAAACATCAAATCGTGGCCTGAATCATAAAAAATTAATTCATTCGAACAATTGATGGGATCAGACTTATTAAATGCCATGTGTTTTATGACCAGGAAAATAAATGGGTAAAGCTATTTGTGATTCTACAGAGATATCCCCCACACATGAAGAACAGTCAAGTGATGTTTTGGACCGGAGGTCTTGAAATTAGGCGTTCAATAAAGAGCCGTCGAACCCGTGGACTGTAGGTAGTTTTGCTAATGACCAAGCCATGGCTAAGCCCATTATACAAGCCTGATAGCTAAAGGGCATCCAAGGCGAGGTTTTGCAGACAGACATAGTGCAGCGACAGTTCAGATGTAGAAGAGCAAACAAGATTTGAATGCAATGTGAGGGGAATTCAAAATAAAGACATAATGTACAAAAATGACGACCGCAGCAGTCTAGAGAGCCCATATAAAACTGCTGACCAATGTCAAGCCACAATACCTGCAATCGAATATAACAAGGAATTAAGGTACCCATTTTATATCATAAATGAGGATATTTACTCTTGATAATTAATATGATGCCAAAGCCAATCCGAATTCTCCTGTATATCACACTCAAAACGCCAGCTTAAAAACTTTGCGAAGGAACGACGTAAGAATTGATGAATACTTAAAAATGGCAAATATTAATGAAATTTAATGAATATTTAAAAGTTGTATAATATTGATGAAGATTCAAATAATTATTTTCATAATACATGATACTTTTAATAAAATTTTTAAGTCCGAAAAAAATGTCTCATAATGTGAGAGTGGTGAATTTTAATTTATGCATAATAAGTATTTTATTTACAGGATTTCCTGACTATACACACTGGAGGGAGTATAGCAGTATTTGTCATTGCTAAAACAAGCATTGTACAAATATTACTATACGAAGCTCATATTATCGTTTTCATAGAACTTCAATAAAACCCTTTCGCGACGATTGGCACGCCCGCGTGTCGACTGTGAACTTGCATTCAAGGACGGACCGCACGCACTCGTGACGGAGGAAACTTTACCATAAACGGCGAGTGGCACGCATGCGTGTTTTCACATGGAACGTTTCAATTTGTTTACTAGATGGCGTTAAATGTCCGTGGAAACAACTTCAATGTATTTTGCATATACATGACCTTGGCATAAGGAGGATCTAATAAATTATGTCTCTATTTGAAGCGGGGAAACATGATTTTGTAATATAAACAGACAGAGCAATTCTCGGAGCATCAGCAATTTTATAATTGAGTTTCGGGTTTTGTTATGATTTCAGCTTTATGATTTCGTTGGTGAATCATAGAAATATAAGAGAGTATTTTTTGTTTAGTTTTTAGAGGCAGTGAAATTATTCGTTTATTTCGGATAAAAGAATAGGAGCAACTAACGAGTATATTGTATTCAGATTTGTATGAAAATATACATCAAATAGAAAATAAATATTTCGTTTATTCCTGACAAAAGTAGATTTCTGCGTTGAATAGGTGATTTTTAGTTATTTTTTTTCGAGAGTTAGGCTAAGAACAAAAAAATTGCCGTCTCCTGGGAACAGTTCGGAAGCGAAGCGCTCCGTCCTTTGGGCCGCGGCAGTTCCGAAATGCCGCCGTCGCGAAAGGGTTCACCACATAAAGGTGAGCTTTATAAATAAATACCACTTTTAAATACCACAGGTTCTATCCCGTAGTTAATATAAGGGTGAAAAGTTTCGGCCTTCTTGGTCGCCGAAGGGGAGAGTTTCTGGAGAGTCTGGAAATACTGTACTTCCCCCTTCATTTTGTCGTCAGATAAATCCCCCGCCAATAAAATCAAAAATTCTGTTCTATTATACTTTGTTTTGCGGGCAATACTATAAGAATGCAAAGATTCAACATTCTAGATTAGATGGAGGACTTTTAGAGGAAATGAAAAGGCATTTCACCCCTCCAAATTTCCTCCACCTGCGGGAATAGAAATCCTAACCCTGCTAGAATCCGTACCGTAGTCGATACTGTAAGTATACAAGGGCGTAGCCTTGGGCTGGGGCTATTGCAAAGGCAAAATCACGTTAGGTTATGAAACACATTACCGAAATCTCATTTTTATCCAGTTTAATTTCGACAGCAATTTGGCCGAAATTTCATAAATGTATTTAAATAAAGTTGAAATGACAACAATTTCAAATTTCACATTAACAATATAATTGTTGAGTTTGAAGACCTTAGTAAATATTAAAATTGCATTTCAAAAATTTAAACATTATTTTCGAAACATAACTGCAGCACAAGTTATGAAAATGGCAAGAAATATTTCTCTCAAACAATCTTATTCCGTATACATATTCACCATTTTTAACAATGTATCTGGATGTCAACAGCTCCCACAAGTATATGCAGGAAAAGAGATAATCCGCTAACAGTGCATTTAATATGAATGAGACAGAAGTAAAAAATCATGTTCGTAACTATTCAGGGTAATTTAAATTATTTAGATTATTCCTAGAAGTTAGAAAACTTAGTTGTTTAAATGGCTTTAAATTCCTAGAGAAAGGAATATATATTTTTTGTTTACTGTAAGCTACATTTAAAATGCAGTAGAAAATGCTGTAGGACACGAAGTTAGTTTATTTTAAATAAGAAATGGTATATTTTAAATAAGAAACACACTATGAAAGGTCAAAAAGCAGTTGAGTTTTTCGATTAAATTTGTTTATATTTTAATATAATAATATTCCTGTGTCCAAAACAAAATATCCATCCAACTTCTTGTAAAGTAGTACAAGACTTCGAACCAGGGAGTTTGGCATTATGGATAAACGTGTCATGCCACAGACTACACACTTTGGGTCTTTAACTATAACCAAAATTATCTTACACATGGACATGTGTGTATTTGTGTTGTATGTTGAATTTACGAAGTTTTTATTTTACCGTGTTATAATTGCAGCAGATTTTGAGCGTTTGTTTGAGTAATAGTTTTAATAATATTTTTTCATGCTCATTACAATAAATGGAGAACTAACTGATAAGATCAAATGTTTTGCAGTAAAATGTTAATTATCATGTTTGTCTAGAGCCACTAGCCTTAGGTCAACTAAGATTAAATTATAAATTGCAAATAGACATGAATAATACTAACATGTATAATGTAAGCCATTTAAGTGAATATTGACCAAAAGCTAGCATTACAAACTCGTAGTAAATCCCCAGCAAATAGAAAGTATGTGCAAAGAGATTTTTTGTTAAACGAATTTTGGTTGGAATTAACTTGCGTTAACTAGAGTAAATAGATTTATTTAAAATTTTACAACTGGAAAATTTTCTGGAGGATATTGTACAGCGTAAGTATAGGATTTTTATTTCAGAAAATTTACCTTGTATTCATCTGTCCCTTCTTTTCTCCCAGTATGGCCGTTTTTGTAAATAAAAATCCGTGGTAAAATGTTTTGAATGTTTGATTCCTCAATAAATGGTTTTAAAACATAATATACAAATAATTCAATAATCTACAAATATTTTTTGATTTTTTTTTTTTGGGGGGGGGGGGGGTATTTCCTTTAATAGTTCACATAATTAGTAAGTAACTGGTAAGAATAACTAATAGTGAGGTAATTTGACTGGATATTATAAAATACAAGCCGTATATCCGTTCTTCGTATGAAATATATAGTGTATATATATATATAATTATAACAATTTTACAATTATATATATGCATACATTATACATTATGCATAAAATATGATAAATGAAGCTATTGGTAGGACAAAACCTCACTATTTTATGCATAGAGTATTATAAATAAAGCCGTTTGTTATAATAAATAACATAATGTTGCCACTCAATAACAAACAAACAATCAATAGGTAGAATTAATACTTTGCTATTGCAGCGAAACTTCATGTAAATATATAGTAATAATATAGGACAGATAATAAAAGGAAAACCACTAAAATGAAATAAAAAAGTTTTATTCTTTTAATATTGTCTATAGATTTCAAAGTGTATTATTTATTTTGTTAATTTATAAAAAATCCACAATTTTAGAGGTAAAGACACAAACAACGAATGGCAATAACTTCCAGAAGTTATTGCCATTCATCAGCAAATTGTGTTTTATAAAATTTAGATAACAAAGATAAGGCATAAGTCATAATTAATTCTTCCACATCTGAAGCATCCATTTCAGCAAAATGATCTGTGGTCTCATTGCCCACATTACCGAGGTGAGCCTTGATCCAACTTAACTTAATTAAAGGCTTATTTTGCCTCTCAATACTTTCAATTAAGAAATTAATTTGTTTTTTTAATTAATTGGTTTTTTTTTCGTGAATCAAGGTACCTTTGTGTACCAAATTTCATGGTCATAAGTCACTTAGAACTTCCACTACAGACGACAAAACCAGGCATCTCATTTTATGATTATAGATTTTACACATTCGAGAGTTTTAAAATTTATCACATAAACATAATTTTGAAAGATTTTATACAGTCTAAATTGTGCAGTTTATATCTTAATGTGTTGAAATCCGCAAAAATGTTACCACATTCTTCGACATTTCTATCATTCCAAATTTTATTAATGTTTACTTGTTTCAAAAATGTTAATGCAATTGAGCATTAGAACTACAAACAGCACAAACAGACATCCTATTTTGTGATTATAAATTCCAAGCTTTTAAGAGTTCTAAAATTTGTCGAATTAACATCATTTTGAACGTTTTTTATCCAGTCTAAATTTAGTAGTTTATATTTTAATTGTGTTAAAATCGGCAAACAATGTTACCACGTACTCCAATTTCTATTATTCCAAATTATATTAATGGTTTCCTGTTTCGAGAAAATGTTAATGCAATTGAACATCAGAAGTTTTAATCAATATCAATTCCTGTTTAAATACTGACAACCTATATTGGAATTTAATGCAGTAAATGTGTCCCGTTCCTAACTGTTAATCACCACCTGAAACGCTCTTACCTGATTATACGCACTTCAATATATTCTATTTACGTTTAGGAATGTATAAAAGGAACAAATTGCATTAGTTTACGAGGATTCTGTGGTTAAAGAAAAATTCAATTTGATTGTATGTAATTTGATGCGTTAAAATCGCAAATGACATATATTTTTGTACACCACATGCAATTTTTATGCTATTTCAGATTTTATTAAATTCTGAAAGTTGGCACAGTGATTCTGAAATTAGAATTTGTCTCCAATTGTGTTGCAAGTTTATAAATGTGTAGCATGACAGCAAAATCACCATTTTGGCATTGCTGCGGTTTGATCTGGGGCCAAAGCGTGGTAGGCCAAAACAGTAGCATTGCGTTAAAAACGTCTATCTCTAGGCACTTAATACTGCCTTACTGCTAGATAGAAATAACAATAAAACAGAAACAACTCAGAAAAACTATAAAACAGAATAATGCAAAAATAATAATAAATGATAACAATAACAATGAAGTTATAACAAAAGGAAAACATAGAAAACTAAATAGTACAAATCATCTAGTCAACGAGGAAACCATTCTTCCCGAACAATTCGTCCAACACTATTGATAATGTAGTTTATGCTGAGAACATAAAAGCATTTAAAATAAATAAAGCAATCAATTAATAAATTTTGAAAACTAAGATTAACTAAGACAAATAAAATTGAAACATAATAGAAAAGAAACAAATAAAAATAAAACCCCAAAAGATTAACAAAGACTCTCAGATTTTCGACCAGCTATAGTTATACACGCCTTAATTCTAGAACTAGAGTTGATATTTCCAATGTTTCTAGATAACCACGTTCCTTTATTATCATTATTGGACTCAGGCAAATGGTAATTAATTGCATGCATACATTGAAAAGCGTAGTGGTCAACATTATCAACTTGACGATAAGAACAACATTAATTCTACGCTGAAGTAAGTATTTCATAAATGGACTATATTCGTAATAAAAAAAATCTGATGTGAGCAGCACGACTTTCCTTATATAATGCAATGAATTTACTACGTTTACAGTAAAAAAAAATAGATTATTTTTATAGTAGATATTTATATTCTTTCCACGATATTGAATATTCGTCAATGAGTCGTCATTTTCATTGATTTAGCGTCATTTTTATCCATTTGGCGAGTTTTTTTGTTAATTTAGCAACATTTAAAATAAGTCGCCAAGTTGGCGACATTTCACCAAATTCGGCGCCAAAATCTCGCCAAGCGTTATGGAAGGAGAAATAAGTTATTCTTACAGCAGATAAATGACTATTGCCGTTCAAATCTAAAAGTATTACTCAAAGTATATATTTTCATGAATGGAACGAGCTAGATCCACGAGAAGAGAATGATTTCACCAAATTTATCAGATTGTATTACATATGAAAAGTGAACATGTTTCTCAATAGGAAATATTTTTTTTTATTTTATATGATTTTTTGATATTTTTTTAAATGTGCAATATCTCGAGAACGGTTCATGTTAGCGTTCTAAAATTCATGTCAATCGTTTTTTAATGAAAAATTACATAATAAATGTCTATTTGCGTAACGTTATTAAAGGTTTTGATTATTTGACGATATTTTCAAAATTTCACTCGATTCGATTGCGTATAAAAACATTGCGTATAAAAACAATAGGCTTCCAGTGTTTACGGATTGTGATTTTTGTACCAAATTTGGTTTGAATCGGTCCATTCGTTCGCCAGTTATCGTCTCCACAACCTCACTGACACACATACACACAGAGATCACTTCAAAAGGGTTTGATTCGTGATCAGGGATGCTTGAAACGTGCTCTCCCGTCGAAAACTCGAATTCGAATTTTCGACCCCGTCACAATACTTTCGTTATACATTATTGTATATAAGGAAAGTATTAAGAATTTTTTTATATATATAAAATGGTCAGTATTAACTTTCAGTAAATAATATTTAAGCCTAATCTGTTAAGAATTAGAATTAAAAAAAAAAACTCCCAGAAGTTATCATTCATCAATAATTTGCTCTTTTACAAAATTTAGATAACAAAGATTAGGGATAAGTAATAAGTGTTTTATTCCATCTGAGACACCCATTTTAACAAATCGATCTGAGGTCTCTTTGCCTACATTACTAACGTGGGCCTTGATCCAGCTTAACTAAGTGCTTATTTTGCCTATCAATATCGCCAACTTTGCGATATTTCGCCCTAGATTGACAAAAATAAAATCAAAATTGCAAAAATGCCGCCAAATTGATGAATTAGTAAAATATTTTAATATCTGTACCATATTGCTTATTGTGGATGCTATTAATATTGATAATTGTCAATTTAGAGTTGCATGTCAATAGGGTTTAAAATAGGGTCAATATGGTTTAAACTAGATGTACATGTTATCATATATTTTAGGCAAAATTGTAGGGTTTTGCTCATTAGCAAGGTTAAATCATTACAACTATTTCCATAATAACATATAGTATGTCGTTTTACATTGGCTTCTGAAGCTTTCTTTGTTGGTAAATGAAACTTGGACGGCTCGACAGCATAAAGTAAACAATTGGATGCAGAATATCATCAACGTATAAGCTATCTGTTAGATTGGTTTGCAATACAACTAGAGGAGATTAGCTGTCCTAAGAAATGACTCCTCAGACTGTCACACTATGTGTGATTGCCATGCGCGACTCCAAATCATGTTCAAAAACTATGTAAACATCATAAAATCCCTGTAGAACAAAAGAAATGTAATGATTGTTATGAACTGAGAAATAAAGTATGTAATCATACAGACGAAGATATAGACGAAGACGTCTTATAGGTATTTGGACAACAGATGAAGTTAATTTAACTATAGAAAAATGATATAAAATTTTGAATATATATGAAGTATGGCATTTTGAAAGAAAAACAAATAGTTTATTCAAAGAGTATGTCAATATGTTTTTAAAAATTAAATTAAAAACATATGATAAATGGCCTGAAAATTTTTAAAATGAGAAAGAATACAGGAGATGTGTAAAAGAAAAATTGGATATAAATGTAGGAGAAATTGAGAAAAATCCAGATATGAGATATATATCTATAATCTGTTTAAATTCATTATGGAGTAAGTTTGGTCAGAGAAGCAATATGAAAAAAAAACAGGTTATGGAACTGGTAGATTTTTATAGAATTATATTGTATGACACTATTAAAGATTTGAATATGTTGTTTTTAAATAATGATTGTGTAGAAATGAATTATAAAATGAAAGCTGAATATGTTGAAAACAACTTTAATACTAATGTATATATATCGGTATTTACTACTAGTTCAGCTACAATAAGATTGCATAAAATGCTTGATAAATTAGGAGATAAGGTAATGTATTATGAAACAAATAGTATTGTTTATATTGAGAATGGTACAAATAAAATAGCAACCGAATGTATGTTAGGTGAATGGACAGATGAATTAAGGGAAGATAAATACATTAAATCTTGGATATCGGGTTCTAGTAAAGACTATGGCTATATATTACATGATAATTCTGTAAAAGAAAAATGTTTTAGAATGAGTTATGAGAGTGAAACTAAACTCAATTTTGATGAAAGAATGAAATAATTATAGATGAAACTGACTACACTGACGTAAAATTAAATCAGTTTTAGACACAAATTGATGAAAGAATGAAATAATTATAGGTGAAACTGACTACCCTGACGTAAAATTAAATCAGTTTTAGATACAAAAAGACAGAGATATCAAAGTAAATGAAACGAATCAACGTTATATGTTTGGGTATGATAAAAGACGTGTTTTAGAGGATTATAATACTGTGCCATTTGGTATCTGAGTAAAATTTTTAAGAGCAGATGTATTTTATAAAAATGATTACTAATAAATGGGTAAATTGAAAAAGCTCAATGACATAGGAAATCTTATTTACCAACAAAGAAATTACGTGAATTAAATATTTATGAAGAATATTCTATAACTGAAGTAAAACAAATATCAACCAAAAATAGGGATACATATATTGTAGTTTTAGAAGAATTTTAAGTATTTCACCCACCGAGGTTCAATAAAAATATTGAAATAGATATGGAATAACTTAAATAAAAAAAAACCAAAATTCGTTTATAAAGGCACTAAAAAGTGCTCAAATGGAAATGACTTTTATATTTGTGATTTTAAATTTTAATTTTATATATTTTCATTTTTCATTCTTTAAAATACGCGTCCCTAATTTGGGGACGCGTTAATTCTTTTTTTGTTGTTTATATTTTCCTATTTTATATACTTTTTTTTTATCAAATTCATGGCCCTCCCAGTTTTGGGGGAGGGGGCATAATCTCCTATGGGGAGGGGGTTATAATCATATGAGGGGATTTTGGGTCTCATCTATGTTCAAAAACGTAGGGTTTTGTTTTTCTTAGAGAACTTATTTTTCAGATCTTCTTCATTTATAGTTTTTGCATAAAAATAGTCGTGTGGGTACAGTTTGCATCATCTGGATATTTTAGCCGAAAGTTTAATCGCCCTAAAAATGCTTAGTTTTGATGAATTCAATATTGCTTCGGTCCCAAAAATTTTCAAAAACGATTGTTTTTTTTAATCAAAAAACAGCGTTTTTAAGTAAAATTTAAGGTGATTTTCAAAAATGCATCATTTTGATCGATTTTATATAGTTTTGGTCTCTCGAGTGTCCTGAAAAACGTTTTTTTTAGGTAAAAAGTAGTATATGGAGGTGTCCTGAAGTCACCCTATACGTTAATTATTTTTAATGTATCAATTTTGCATAATTTTTTCATAATTTAGCGACATTTTTGTCAATTTAGCCCATTAAAAAAGTCGCCAAGTTGACGATACTGCACCAAAATTGTCGCCAAGTATTACATACTTGATTATACTTATCACTGTTTATTTTTATGTAATTTTTAATCAACTATGCTATCAATGATTTATTATATTTAATTAATCATTTGTTTGAAAAATGTACAATATCTAGAGAACGGTTTAAGTTAGCGTTCAGAAATGTATATCATTCGTTTCAGAATGATTATTTATATGACATTATTGAATGTCCTAATTTCTGAATGATATTTTCAGAACTGCATTCGAAAATTTGATCGCATTTAAAAACAATTGAATTCCAATATCCATGGACTGAAATATTCGTACCAAATTACGTTCGGAACATTCTATTATTTTTTATACACACATAATAACCCTTTTCTGTCCCCACTTACAATACTTCCCCTGTACATTATACTACGTATGTAAGGAAACTAATAAATAGAGATAATGCATACATAGATATCAACTGCAGGCATCTCCCTGAAATCCCAATAGAAAAATTTAATATAAGACTTCTCATATGTTACATTTATAGTTACCCTTGAGGCTAAATATTGCATTTGTATAATGAAAATATTTCAGCAATTAATTACGGTAATCGAATTGTTTGGTGAGAAAACAACCGTGTAGATAATTTATAACGGAGCTAGCAGAAATGCATAGAATAGTTTCAGATCTAATTGTAAATTAATTTATACAGGACGTTTTGCCGTTATGTATTTGCGCATTTATTTACTTTATAAAGAGTATAATAGAGGAAGTTATTTGGATAATTGCTGCGAATAAACTTGCATATCCAGGAATACAGTAAGAAATTTTTTTTTTTTTTTTTATAGTGTTCTTTGGTATATTATTCTTTTACAGTATTGGGGACTCCGTCCCATTTCGCCAATTTTGCTGACCATTGTCGCCAACTTCTGGAAGCTCTTTACTCGTTTTAAGAAAACTAATGAATGAATAATTAGTTTTGAAAAAACATTTTTAATCCATTACAATTGTTATACCCATAGAGGTAAAAGTAAGGAGTTTAAACTTCATATTATGAAAACGTCAATATCGTTTGAGACAGTCATTCAGGTGGCGATGGGATAAGATAAGTAACCCTGCATTGTATGCATTTCTATGGCGAAAAGCCTAAAATATCTATTTAAACTGTCAATTTTGCAAACATTAACTTTTAACGGAATGCAAAGTAGAACTAAAACAATAAAGAATAATCCTACGTGTTCAGAATTATTTTACCTATCAATTTACTTTTATCTCCTTATATTCTATACTCTACAACTTCTGAAAAAATAAAAATAATGAAAAAATACTATTTAATTATACTCCAAATAAAGAACCCTTATTTTAGAAATAATCAAAAATGTATATACCAAATACTGCACCTTTCTGTTGTGTCAACTAACAATAACAACTACTTTAATAACACTAGCGACACCTAGATATAATTCTCAAAGTATTATGGTATTTCCAAGCGTTTCATCCGTATTACTTTTTTCCCCTTTCTCTCCAGGGAAAGGAGGTCTATAAAGGAGGAGAAATATCTCTAACTCTTTTAATTTTTTAACTGTCGGAATAACCGATAACCACAACGTTTGTTTATATTTAAAAACCGCTTTCGATGCAGTGTTGTTGGAGGTTTAAGAGCCTTTCTTGTTACATGGTTGTACCCGCCTTCATGCGTCAATAATTTCGAGTACAAATGGACAACAAACGTTGTATTCTGGCCTAGAATTAAATATTTGTACTCTTATTGTTTTCAATAATTCAGGTGCTTCAATAATTCAGTTCGTGGTATCTTTGCGACTTTCCTGACAGTAACCAATTGAGGAATAATGTATGTCTGTTCGAACCATTAAATTTTTGACCATACCGGTGATGCTAAATTTTGATAATTAATACTTAATTAACCGAGACTTAAAGGGTCATCAGAAGGCCATCTTGCCTATCTACGAGTTAATAGTAGTCTACATGTAAAATTTCAGAACCGTACATTTTGTAGTCTATTCACAATACAGTGTCAAACATTTTGTAATGTTTTTTTAAATTACAGATATTTCGCAAAAATTATTTAAAATATTTTTTCAAAGTGGCAACAGCTTGGTTATACTGGTGGAGTCATGTGACAAAACAAAATTTCCTTTCAAAAATACATCTCACAGAAGACATAGAAAAAACAGGCTCCCTTTTGACCGGCCGCCGTTATATTAATTAAAAATAAAATAACTTTAGAGAAAAGAAATATTTAAAAAATAGATTTGTCTTTCTCGCATTTAGGCGGCCTTAATACTTATGCACCACCACAGAAGTTTGTGGTGGTTTCCAGGTCTGTAAAAATTCCCGGTATATTTTTCAATACTACTAAAAACTGTTGGAATCTATTGACTTCATGTTTTGTCATTTTACTTATTTTGTCATTTAATATTAATTCTATGTTTTGAAAATTCTCAGTAAAACACATTTGATAATAACCTGACACACTTTGTGTTAGGAATTTGAATACATTTGCTATTTCCGATCTACTTATGTTTGATAAAATTTTGAATTGTTTTAAATTTTACTATAGTCTGTTCACAACCACTATTTAGTTAGATTATTCTGAGACATTAATATATACTCCACAAATGGTCCAGTGCGTCTTGTTTTCTAAATGTGAAGTGAAAGTCGGTTAATGGCCACCATCTAATTAAAACTACCTGAGGCCATTGACATGAATCCAATAAATATTAACGCTGTCCATGCTTTCAAAAAGTGTAGTAAAAATTGGTTAATGACCACTATCAACTTACACTACCTCTAGAAACTGATATACACTGCACAAACTGTCCAATATTACATTATTTTGCATAATGTAGGGAAGGACGGTTGACGGTATTTATCGATTATACTACTAGGTTAAATTACTATACATTGTAATCGTAGGATCCTAGACTGCCATCAACTAATACAAATAAGGATTTTTGGTCAATTCACATACAGTCCATTATACCAATTTTTAAAATACTGTAGGAAAGGTCAGTTGATGGCCGCTATTGATTTATGTAAATCGTAAACAGTGCTTGATATAGCTCATGGGAATCTGAAACTTTTATCCAAGCAGGAATGGTTAAACCAAGGTTTTACCAAGCAGTGTTGGACACTCCTAGATATATCCAAATTCGGGTATTACCCGTAACACACACACTGCATATACATACACACACTACACACTACATATATATATATATATATATATATATATATATATATATATATATATATATATATATATATATATATAGGGTGTCCCAAAAATATTGAAACCCTCTTTATGTCCTTATCTGTTGGAGATAAGTGGGCAAATTGCAAAAATGTTGAAAGTAAGGTAGGAAATACGACTACGATAATGAAATAGTTCTCCCATTAATTTCCAAAAAGTTACACTTTTTATATTTTTATACGATCCTCTTAGACAAATTTGGTCAATCATTTTTTTTTTATTTTTAATGCAACATGATCATTAAAAAACCCCATATCTGTATCTTTAAAATCAACTGAATTATGATAAAGGAAAAAATATGACTTATGCCACTTTCTTATACCATGTGAAAGGCTGTTTCGGCGGTGAAAATAGGGGCCATAAACAAATTGTCGATATAAATTGTTAGGATCAAACATTTTTATCACAAGTGCATCTAAATAAAGCATTACACAGACAGATGTAATGCAAAGCAGTGGTACTCAATACGCAGTTGGGGCACATAATTTAAATATGCATATATTGATAGAAGACCACTGATATAAAGGGAAAAATTTCGTTACAAATACTAGAAATACAATTCACAAAACGCAATTCACAAAGCATTCTCAAAATGTTTTCCTTCAACTCCAATACATAACTGAGCTCTTCTAATAATGCTTCTGTAAATATTTTGGTGTTCTTCAAAACTAATATTGTTGCAAGCATTAATTATCATTTGTTTAAGGTCAATTGCGTTTAGTGGGTGAGTACTATAAACTGGTGTTCGAAGATGATCTCATAAATAAAAATCAAGGGGGGGTTAAATTAGGGGATCTGGGGTGGCTATTCTGTGTCTCCTTTCAAACCAATTCACTATTTATCAAAGTTTTCGTTAAGCCAGTTTGTCACATTGATAGCCGGGTGTGAAGGCGCGCCATCTTGTTGATAATACATGTTTTTTAGAAGCGATAATGTTGTCGTCTCTATAAAATACGCTACAGTACCGTTTTAAAAAAGCTGCATGTATTTTTCAGCTGTAAGAGTCCCTTCATAAAGGACAAAAAACTGTTTCGTATTTTCCCAATAACGATCGTTGTGAGTATTGATAGCTCCATCTTCCGTAAACAAACATTCATCAGTCCACAAAATGTTCTTAACAAAGTTTGATATGAGGTCTTGTGGGATTAACAACCAGTTGCAGAATGCAACACAACGGTCAAAATCGGAGAGATGAAGTTCTTGAAGTCCACGAATACAAAATGGATGCCAATGGTATTTTCTAAGTGTTCTAGCAATTGATATTCTAGGTAGCCCCAAAGTATCACTTGCTTTTCAAATGCTGGTTTGTGGGTTGAAAGAAAAATATGCGATGATGTCAGTTTCTTGGTCCTCCGTGTACAAACGATTTCTTCCAGGGCAAAGTCTTGAATGAAATGAACCGGTAGTTCTTAATCTCCTAGGCATCCGATAAACAAATGTACGTGAAATTTCAGATAAGTTTGGATATCGCCGTCCAAAATCCCGAGCAGTTTCTGTAGTATTTAAATTACACAAAGTATAAATCATTGTTAATCCAGAAAGCTCGTTATTTGTTAAAAATATCATAATGCACAACTAGTTACGTGTTATTAATTCATCAGTTCAAAACTAAACATGCTGACGATTCACTGAATGATTTCTAATCTTCTTTTCTTTGGTATAATATTAAAACAAGAAAGATCAATCATGCATAAACCATTGGCTATGAAACACTTTCCAATTTCAATGCAATTTTATATAAACATCTATAAAATACGATACATTAGTCGGTAATAGTTCTAAAATTATCACAACTCTATATCAATTTATTATATTTCAACATTTAAAACTTCATCGAAAATAAATGAACTTTATTCAAATGATGGCATTGAAATATAAATTGCTTGGTTTAAACATCTCTAAAATGCGATACATTCCGTGGTAATATTTTTAAAATTATCATAATACTACAATAATTTATTATATTTGAAAACTTCATCGAAAACAAATTAACTTTATTCAAATGACGCCATCGAAATATAAATCGCCTCTATATAAAAGCAGCATTTCATTCATAAACTTTTTTCCATTCATCACAAAACTATAATAATATATTATATTTAAAAACTCAAAACCATGGAGGTACAAGTAATTTAACTCTACGCTTAAAACTTCATCGAAAAAATCGTCTGGTTCTATGTGTAAAATCAATGAATATTTCATTCATATCAGCTATATTGCAGACTCCATGAGCTAAATAATTTTGCGTTAAAGAAATACAGCAATTCTTATACAACTCATTCTACATCTTTTGGTGTTTACATTATCCATAAGTGAAAATTAGGCTTCGTTGCAGAAATAATGAAATTTGGATGATCATTCAAACTCAAATATATTGTCCTTGCGTTGTTTCAGTATCTAGATGCACAGAATTTAAGCAAAAAAAGCGGTTTCAGGACGGATACAACACTCAATATGAATTAAAAAGAACTTTAAAAATCACGATTTTGATCTAAGGTGGATGCCATATTTTATGTTGAAGTGGAGCACGTGATCGCTGGATATAATGGTCAAGTGATCTCTTCATATAAATGGTGTAATTATTATTTGAATTGTTATTTAAAAAACTACTGAATATATTTTGCTGAAATTTTTTTATATATTTTATGGTATACTTCAAATATTCCCTAAAGCTTTCGAAGCAATTTGTGAATTTCAAATTTGTTTAAAAAATGTTTGAAGACATAGGTCCCATAGGGTTCAATGTATTTAATTTTTTCAACCCGAGTTCAATCCAAAACTAATTGGGTGATATTATTCATTTATATTCCTATAAGTTCCACAAACCGTCTGAAAAACATACTAACATTTCATTTTGATAAAGTTATTTTACGGCAGTTTTCGTGCTAACGGACAGACAGACAGAGACAGAATAAATGAATAAAGTCATCAACACTTTTCAACTATGTTGTAAAGTATTAAAAATGTTTACTTGTATTGAATAGAAATAATACTGGGAATAAATACGTAAATAAAAAATAAATCGACTGCAATTCATTCTTCAGTTTTTTAAATTATTTTACTATAAACATTTGAAACGGCTAAATTAGAGTTAAAGGAAAGAAAAAATCGTCTGTGAGTTCTATTCGTAGTTTTGAAAAATTATGTTAAATTTCAAAATCAAATACATACTCGCATTTGTTTACTTATTTATTTTAATTGTTTCAAATGGCAAATGGCATTTCTCAATGTGAAAAATACTTAAAAGTCCGTGATTTCTGCACGTGATCCGTGATTGCTGCAGAATTCGTAAAAATGTCTCTTATGTATTGTCATCCAGTTTTATCTTTTTGGTGATATGTCACAAATTTACATTTCTAATTTGATATACGGCCCCCATTCACAATGTTCAATTTTCAATTATATATAACTCGCTCAATTTTAAAGACAGAGATATGCGGTTTTTTTAATAATCTTGTTTCATTAAAAATAAAAATTTTCTGATTGAGCAAATTTGTCTAAGGGGGTCGTATAAAAATTTAAAAAGTATAACTTTTTTGAAAATGAATGGGAGGACTATTTCATTAACATAGTCTTATTTCCTATCTTACTTTCAACAAATGAAATATATTTCTTTAAATAATTATACCTTTGAAAGCCAATCCCTCTAATTTTTCCTTTACTGATATCATAAATTATACCTCTGCATCTCCTACTTCCACTAATGCATTTTATCTCTTTTGACACCTAACACTTATTCTCCAATTTCTACTACATACCAGATATTTGATTTTTAGAAAGACAAACGAACACTGAAAGCTTTCGAAGAAAGGTAGAGCAGTGAAGTATGTAATTTACTTATAAGCAGTCATTTTCAGATATGAAACATAAAAAATGGAAGCATTTCTTTTTAGTTTCATGATTTATACTTCTGGATTTTAAAATATATGAACATCTGAAAAAAAAATACGAAAAAATGTGATCGTTATTATGCAGTGGGTAGACAGGAATAATTGATAGTAGATAGAAATAGGATTAGCAGATAGGATCGTTGTCATGCAGTGGAAGGTAGGCAGATAGTATAGTGGACTAATAGGAATATCTTATTTAGTTATTTTGATAAAACTGCGCTATATTTAAGTTTGTTAAAGAAGATGTATGTTATGGAAGCATACTCTTGGTAAGTAGCCTCTAGAATCATAGGATGATTTTGAATTTTCAAATAACTAACGCTTTGCTGCAAGCCCCAGTAAGCGCAAACAAGAACCATATACAACCAATAACTATTTCTAGGTATCTCAAAATGTCACCGTCATGTACAATAAACATCAATAAACGGCTTACATGATTCACAAAACATGATATTAGATTCTATAGACACTAATATACCCATAACTCATAATGCTCACATAATACTCAACATTTTTCTCGCATACCTACAACAGCCTCTATCTGGAAGATGACGAGTTTATATATCCTCTGTGGAAAGTTTTAGAAAACACCACGTAGCTAATGAAGCTCATATGCCATTTTACCTCAAAAAATATATACCACTTGCATCTAAAAAAAATAAAAAATACACTCAACTTGATATGTATTCGCTGCCCACAATTATAATAGATTATCTTCAACATTGGTGAAGTATGTAGGTGTCATATTTTATGACCAACCATTGAGAAAGCACGAAGCGCGTGTGAAATAACTAATAATTTGATATCTAGGTGTAAATTATATATAATTTCTTTAATACTCCTCACCGCTTTGTTTGAATTCCATCTAATATATAATGAATTTCACAGTTCGTTGAATATTTTTTTAACAATTCGTACAGAATTTACGTTTTGTTAGGACAGGAAATCCAGGGGTTTCTAAAGTAAATTGCTTTATTTGGGAGTCTTTCATTAGATATAAAAAATTAATTTTACTTGAAAACTGCTGTTTTTAGGTTATTAAAATAAGTATTTAACACGAGTACTATTCAGTTACTTTCTCAGTATAAGTGAATTAAATGATTATAAAAAGGAATTTATTAGTAGTGTAAACCAATAGTTTGTTTTTCACACAATCATATACCATAGTATTTACTTCTACTTGAATCAAAATTATTATTAAAACGAAAAAAAATATTTCAAATTTTGAACCAAACTTATTTATTCATTTATTTATTTATTTTGTCTATCTGGTTTCGTTTCCGAGATAGACATCAGACATTCTAACTTCACCAGCTTGCCCTCTAGAGGCACCTCAAACTCTCTTAATTAATAGCAAATAGTCAATTTCCTAATAGTTGACTCTGTTTCTGTAGCTTCTCAACACGTTCTACATTAAATGTTAAAGGGATGCATAAAGACTTAAGCGTGAACAATCATTGATCGGGGAATAATCTGCCATCGTAATTCAATTTATGTTTACCACAGAGAATAATGCTTTGAAAATATTTAAATCCGAATAATTTGAGCTTTAATTATGAGAATTACATAAAATGAAATTAAGTTCTAGATTTTTACACATTATACCAACGCACACACAAACATACACATACATACATACATATAAGCACATGTACACACATAAACACATACACTCATATACTCATACACACATATACGGATACATTTCCAAGAATGTTCGCAATGGAATAAGCAGGTCTTTAATTACTCTTTTCCTTCAAAATCTCGAATAATATAGAAAATAATACTTTATATAATAGAAGACGAAATTAAAAATAAAAATTCATTTGCATCCGTCGGAAGTTAATGCGCTGCTTACATCAAACTTTTTTTGTTCTTACAAATTAAAATGAAAGAATGTATAATATATTTCCATAACAAGTTACAGGAACCTAAAAACACTAAAGAATGCCGTATATCTTAAAATTCTTTCAACATGCTAAGACAAAGATTTATATAAATAGAAATCTTGAAATAATTATACCTTTTCACGTATTCTCCTAATTATATGCTTACTTATATAAAGATTTATACCTCATCATTTTTCTCATATCTACTTGATACTGAAGCTTTAACATTTTACCATCTACGATAAAACTGATATTACAAAAAGAAAGAAACATAGCTTTCTGAAAAGAGTCATTAGTAAAGTATGTAATTTACTTCTAAGCTGCTATTTAGAGATGCACAATTACTACAGTTGTGAAGATTTGTAATTTTGTGATTTATATCCCATTCATCGAATTATTTAATCTGCATTCTGTATAGAACAATTGTGATAAAAAATATTTTGCGCCTTGTAAAGATTGCATGATTAAAGGTAAGACTTAGAATAAATGTTTTCTATTATTCCTTTGATATTTTGCCTATCATTATCCATTTATATATTTCCAGATGAATGCATGCAACAGAAAATTAAGTTTCCTTTGAAATGATCATGTAATTTATTTATTTATTTATTAACTCTTCAGTAAGCAAACCGCAATTTGAAGATTGCAAATTAAAGGTGAATTGCAAATTAAAGGTGAATTGCAAATTAAAGATAGCTCTGAATCAAACTTTCCTAGTAATAAAAAATATTAGTAAGTTATTTAACACAGTAATTAATCGTAATTAACAAGTTCGTAAACACCGTAATTAGTAATAAACAGGAGCAAACCCAAGATTATCAGTTCGGTGTTTGGGGAGTATGAAAGAATCACGACAACTGGTATAGTCCATACAAAATGTGAATAAATTATTTAAAGATATAATGTAGATTCAACTTTACCATTTAGGAGTCTGTAATAAAAGTCAAGAAGGGCAACTGTCCTTCCGTCCCCCACAGCTGAAATAAAAGTTTCTAAACCCATCGGTAGTCAAGTACAGACTGAAGCTGTTTTTGGAACATTGAAATCATAGGAATTTATTTGCAATAACTCCATGCTGCTTTGATGGTATAAGCTCCAAACTTTTGAGATATATTCGATAATAGGTCTAACAAGAGAATTATCATTTTTTATAGGTATAAGTGTCCAAGAATTACCCAGAACACCTATTAAAAATTTTAGATTCCTTGAAGCACAAGATGAAATTCATGTTATGTACCTTTAAAATGTGCAATTGCAATTAAATGTAATGCTTAAATCTATGATATATTATAACTGCACTTATCTAAGTTACATATAGATAAGTTCATTAAAAGTTTACACAGAAGAATGTTACTTAGAAGGTTACACAGAAGAAGGTTACTTAGAAGGTTACACAGAAGAAGGTTACTTAGAAGGTTACTTAGAAGGTTACACAGAAGAAGGTTACACAGAAGAAGGTTACACAGAAGAAGGTTACACAGAAGAAGGTTACACAGAAGAAGGTTACTTAGAAGGTTACTTAGAAGGTTACACAGAAGAAGGTTAAACATAAGAAGGTTACACAGAAGAAGGTTAAACATAAGAAGGTTACTCAGAAGAATGTTACTTAGAAGGTTACACGGAAGAAGGTTACTTAGAAGGTTACAGTTTTAAGGGTTGCACATAGGAGTAACCTTTCAACCTTAGAAACACCTTAGTTCAATTAAAAATTATTATTAATGTCATCACCTTCATAATCCATTTTTCCTGGCTCAAAGCGATAAAGATCCTCTTGTCAGGGCCCTCTTCCCCCATTCTTATATATTTTGCCCAATTAAGACTTTTGATTTTAATGAATTTTGAAATATCAGGTTCTCTGTAGATCCTATAGTTCAAAACTATACCTTCTTCTCCAATGGTTGTTTTCTCTCAGGCCACCAAATAGACGCACGCCTCCGCAGGTTTAGCTTCCATAGCAGTCTTCGTAAGTTCAGTCAGGTGTTATCTTCCTCAGCATTCGCAGCAATAGTTTTTATAGTGTGGGACAGTGGCTGCTCATTAGGTGACTCTGGTGAAGCGCTACTTCACTTAAAGCTATCGGTTGAATGTGCTATTATTATTATTTGACGAATTTTTCAAACTTGTTGGCTACTTTTAGAGAACATTTGACAAGACTTGTGTCAGTAACGTGATGTGTTTAGTGGGTGTTCGTTATCGAGGAGTAGGCAAGTTCACCACTAAATCTGATTCACCCATTTCTGAAGTTACGAGTCGCCACTGGAGTGGGGTTAGTGGATATTACATAATGTACGCTCAAACCCCTACCCGGAGAGTCAGGGTGTTTCATTCAGTCTGGTTACCCACTGACCTCCCCGGCAGGGGTGACTCTACTTGTAGCCAAGCTACCACCGGTACAGCTCGTTGGGTCATAGGCATTGTCAAATCACCCCACCACACACACACAAGGCACCATCGCAGTAGCTATGATTAATACAACAAATGTTTAATATTACTAATGAAATGTAAGATGAAGAGTTTTATTTAAGAAAGGACAGGTGCGATTGCATAGTTGAATTTAGAATGCATTTCATGGAAGAGTGTTAAGAGATCTGAGATTTTAACATGGCAAAAATGTTGTTTATTTAAATCTTCTGTAAAAACACTCTTAATAACAATTGGAAGTAAGTATTTCACGTCCAATACAATTCATAATAATGCATATGGGAATTACTGGAATGGATAGGAAATTGTGGAGTTTTTTACAGATTCATACATTTTGGGGCCTCTAGTACACAATACACTATTTTTGGACATTCGTTTGTTTATGTGTGTCAGTGTGTGTAAGTGTAATACACGTATCAGCTCTAGTTTAAACAATTTCCAAAATAATTTGTTGGGTTTGGGTTGTAAATATGATTGAGATGATACATATATACCCGAAATCGGATGTTGGTGAACGCAGAAAAGGGAAAAGAGCCCTTAGTTCGTAAAATGTCTGCACATTTAAGTGTCATTTAATAACGTTGCATTAATATAAACGTCAGAAAATATCTTTAACTAATTTAATTAAATTAAAAGTAATTCCATAAGATGGTATTGTATAATGCATGCAGGTAATTATATGCTTAAACCCCATGGGAAAAATAAAGTACATAGCTTTATTTCTAAATACGGATGTAGGTTAAATCTCTCACATAAATTGTTGCCTAATACGGAACATAATTTTCTTGTATAGTTCACAATTTCATTCTCCTCTATATGTAAAATGGTTTGAAATCATTAAGATACGCATTTTTTAACAAAAGTCATGTTCAAAGTTTTGTAATTCAGGATTTCCTCCCTAAAACTAATTGTGATTACATTTTGAATTTGACTTAAAAGGTATATATTCTCCCAGGCTACCTAAAACGATTTGAAATAGACAGTAGCCATTAATAATTTATTTCCTTAAACAGATAACCTTCATTGCACTACCACTCTCTGGCAAACTTTAAGTCATTTTCTGCACACTTAGTTTTCTTGCATTTTTATTTGATTTGTCAGAAGGAACTGTTATCTCTCTATGTTTTACAAGTCAAGATCTTAAATAAACGTCTTCGAATGATTATTCCACTCATTTTTACTGATATGCGCATTGTGCGACCAACAATTCTCTAAAACACAAACGATTGTTTTAATTGAGATATGTGGTATAAATTAAAGTTTCACAGGATGACCTCATTCCTGAACGGAATCGGATAAAAACCACAAGTGTCACGCTCCCTTTGCTGTATTTTTGACGATAACTTCTGTAAACCTACCAGATTTTTATGTCTCTGAAAATAAATGTGCTACAGGTCGAAATCGTTATTGAATGTAGTTGGACACAAATCGCATTTTTTCCATTTACTGCATTAACGACTACTGGCTTGGAGTGGGGTATATGGCACTTGAGTCAACTTCTGAATCTCAATGTGGACGTCGTCGTGGTAAATGACTTATTGTCTTCATTTAAAGAAACTTCATTTTCGTAGCTAATTCAATATTTTCCATCTGCTGTCATATGCACAGCACGCAGAATCTTTGCCAGTTCTCATCATCTGATGGTTACTGAATAGCCTGAATTAAAAATTGCCTATTTGGTCTCGCACGGATATAGGGGGTAAATTAATATTTTACAGGCAGAGTTTGTTGATGAACGTGATAGGATAAAAATCGGACGTGTCAGATTGCATATGTAGAATGTCTGAGCTCGCGCAGCGGCCGGTAATATACATTCTACCGTGAACTAACGTGTAGCGTGTTATTACTACGCAGAAAGTATTGTACAGCTAGCGAAACTTATTTAGGCACTTAAATAGAGCGGACTTAGTAGGGATTGTACATGCGGATTGCGCGCGCCCACTTAGCGGGCGAAGACCAGCTTAGGTGCTTATTTAGCGAGTAAGACGCCCGTATAAAAGTTGGTGCATAATCGTATATGGGCCGCGACCAAACTGATCGCTTATGGTGGAAAGTATTTTACTAAATAAAAACGGTATTAAAACAGAAAAATTTTATAGGACACTAAACTAATATGTGGCGTTTTCAGTATGCATAAAAAATATTTACTCGGACCGCTGTCTAAATGGAATAGTCAACATTTCAAATTCCAGTTTTCAATGGTTTTTCGTAAGCAAGGCACTCTAGAGAACAAATAGATTATTTTTATTGTATTATCTGTAAGAATGCGTCTGTTTATATGTAAGGTTCGCAACCACTCCAGCTTGAAAACTATGTCCAAATGTTATAAAATTGAGAAGATATATAAATCACGAGTTCTTCTAGCCCGAGTTAAAATTGACGCGCTTTATAATTGGCCCATATAATTTAAAAAATCTGATGTGGGCAACGCATGACTTTCCTTATATAATGCAATGAATTTACTACTTTTACAGTAAAAAAATAGGTTTTTCTTAAAAAAAATATTATATATTTAATATATATATATATACATTCTTATATTTGGCAATATTTAATAATTTGGCAACATTTAAAAAAGGCGCCAAGTTGGCGACATTCCGCCAAATTCTTCGGCACAATCTCGCCAAGCGTTATGGACTGAGAAATAAGTTATTCTTACAGCAGATAAATGACTATTGGTGTTCAAATACAAAAATATTACTCAAAGTATCTTTTCTCATGAATGGGACGAGCTAGATCCACGAGAATGATGTCACCAAATTTATCGCATGGTATTACATATGAAAAGTGAGCACGTTTCTCAACAATTAATATATTTTTTTTAATTTATGGGATTTTTGATAATTTTTTTTTAAAATGTACAATGGATCGAGAACGGTTCATGCTAGCGTTCTAAAATTTACGTCAATAGTTTTCTAAGGAAAAATTACATACGAAATGTCTACTTGCTTAACTTTATAGGTTTTGATTTTTTCATGATTTTTTAAATTTCACTCAAAAATTTAGGGGGTTCTGAACATTCGATAATGTTTAAAACAATAGGCTTCCAGTATTCACGGATTGTAATTTTTGTACCAAATTTCATTCAAATAGCTCCATTCGTTCGTGAGATATCATCTCCACAGATTCACTGACACACACACACCACCTCAAAAACGTTTCATCCTTGATCAGTGATGCTTGAAACGTGCTCTCCCGTCGATAACACGAATTCGAATTCTCGACCCCCGTCACTATACTTTCCTTATACATTATGTATATAAGTAAAGTAAAAATAAGTAATCCAACTCCATTACGTCCTGAAATAAACGAACACTGTTTTATTCTGGAAATATTTAGTTTTAGGAAATTTGGCGTCATTTTAAAACGCGACAATTCGCTAAATAGAAACAGGGATTTTACTGAAACTGATAATTCGATATTATCTTGATCTTATCTCCCCCCAGGGGGGTCCACTCTAATAGGATGGTGTACGTATCTTAGTTTCTTATAGTTCTGGTCCTCCGAACCTAGGAGTAAACTATTTTGTGAATAGATCAGGGTGCTTGTGCTTATAGCTCTTGAAGCAGGCGCTCCAGGTGACGGCGAGGAGCATTGCCTTTATGGCCTGTTACTAGAACCGTAGTCGACTTTGTCCACACTAATAGGGTGGTGTACGTATCTTAGCTTCTTATAGCACTGGTCCTCCGGACTTGGGAGTAAACCAATCTGTGAATAGATCATGGTGCTTGCGCTTGTAGCTCTTGAAGCAGGCGCTTCCAGGTGACGGTGAGGAGCATTGTCTTTATAGCCTATTACTAGAACCGTAGTCGACTGAGGTCAAGTCTCGGTGGGAACCTTCTGGCCTTGCCTGGTGAATGATTCCACTGATTCTCACTGGGCAGCGGATTACAGCCTTGTTTTCTCCTTATATTGGTGTAAACCAAAAATGTCGCCTTGGGAGGATGTTTTACTATATGTCTTATTTTGTGCTATACAACATAAATAAATGCATAGAAAACAAGAAAAATAGAATAAGTCTTCAACGAAAAGTCTTGTAACGTGATGACAGATTTTTATGTACTTAAGTCAAATATTTTATACTACATTCTGACTATCGAAAGGTTTTCTAAAACTCTAAGTATTAGAGGATTTTCTTCTACTTATCTGTAGATCCTAGCGGAAGTACGCTTAACGTCAAATTAATGATATTAGTGTCATTATTGTTTAGTGAGAAAGAAATACTAGTTATAAAGAATTACGCAGTGGGCAATTCATTGCTATATAATCTTTTAAGTAGTTGGAAGTCTCTTTTGAAGTCAGATATACATTAGAAGATTGCTTTGTGGTATTACTAGATTTATTATGCAGATATAGATTAAAAGATCGCTCTGTGGTATTATTAGGTATGATTATTAAATCGCTCTGTGGTATTATTTTATTTATAACAATCTATATCAAATTTGTCTAACGCGTGTTATTCTTTTCAGTCCCTTCAGAGTCGTCCGTGTAATTTAGAAAACTAAATATTTGCATATTTGTAATATTGACTAGAGGACAGAGTCTAACAAAGTTGGATGTTCGATTTCCCCCGGGGGTGGTGGTGTAGAAACTGGTATTTTTTTAAAAGTGATACTTGACATACCAGAAATCTTCCTCGGTAACCTAGATAGTACTATAAGTGTACACATATTCAGCTAACTATAGAGTGAATAATAATGGATGAGTTTTCAAATAGCACTCTAATTTTTGCTGCTGCATATGGAATACTCACCTTAATGTATATTAAATTTAATAAGGATGAATTAATTAAATACCCATTTCTTAACTTTTATTTAATTGTTTATTATTAGACATTAGAATTTACGTCATTTGAGAGAATTTTCCCTAAACTTCGCAATCGTAATGCGATGGACGGATTACAACCGATTTATTGAGTCGAATTAATTTTCCAACCTTAAAATTAGGAAAGTGAAATGGGTACTTGTTATCTCACTAATTGTTGATAGCCAGCTAGCATTTCGCTGCTTGTTTATCCTCCTTGGTAAAAAATCTGATGTGGGCAACACATGACTTTCCTTATATAATGTAATGAATTTACTACATTTACAGTAAAAAAATAGGTTTTTCTTATAGTAGATACTAATATTCTTTCCATGATATTGAATTTTCGATAATTAGTCATCATTTTCATTGATTTAGCGTCATTTTTATCCATTTGGCGAGATTTTCGTTAATTTGGCAACATTTCAAAAAGTCGCTAAGTTGGCGACATTCCGTTAAATTCGTCGCCAAAAACTCGCCAAGCGTTATGCACTAAGAAATAAGTTATTCTTACAGCAGAGAAATGACTATTGGCGTTCAAATACAAAAGTATTACTCAAAGTATCTTTTTTCATGAATGGAACGAGCTAGATCCACGAGAATGATGTCACCCAATTTATCGCATCGTATTACATATGAAAAGTGAACAGGTTTCCCAATAGGAAGTATTTGTTTTTTATTTTATATGACTTATTTGATAATTTTTTTAAAAAATGTACAATATCTCGAGAACGGTTCATGTTAGAGTTCTAAAATTTATGTCAATCGTTTTCTAATGAAAATTTACCTAAGAAATGTCTATTTCCGTAACTTTATCAGTGGTTTTGATCTTTTGACGATTTTTTCAAAATTTCATTCGAAAATTTAGGGGATTCTGAACTTTCGATTGCGCATAAAAACAATAAGCTTCCAGTGTTTATGGAATGTGATTTTTGTACCAAATTTGGTTCGAATCGGTCCATTCGTTCGTCAGTTATCGTCTCCACAGACTCACTGACACACACACACACGCACACACACATACTTTCACACACACACACACAGACATCACCTCAAAAATATTTGATTTGTGATCAGGGATGCTTGAAACGTCTTCTCCCGTCGAAAACTCGAATTCGAATTTTCGACCCCGTCACAATACATTCCTTATGCATTATGTATATAAGGAAAGTAAAAATAGGTTTTTCTTATAGTAGATACTAATATTATTTCCAAGATATTGAATTTTCGATAATTAGTCATCATTTTCATTGATTTAGCGTCATTTTTATCCATTTGGCGAGATTTTCGTTAATTTGGCAACATTTCAAAAAGTCGCTAAGTTGGCGACATTCCGTTAAATTCGTCGCCAAAAACTCGCCAAGCGTTATGCACTAAGAAATAAGTTATTCTTACAGCAGAGAAATGACTATTGGCGTTCAAATACAAAAGTATTATTCAAAGTATATTTTTTCATGAATGGAACGAGCTAGATCCACGAGAATGATGTCACTCAATTTATCGCATGGTATTACATATGAAAAGTGAACATGTTTCTCAATAGGAATTTTTTTTTATGTGACTTTTTCGTAATTTTTTTGAAAAATGCACAATATCTCGAGAACGGTTCATGTTAGCGTTCTAAAATTGATGCCAATCGTTTTCTAATGAAAAATTACATAAGAAATGTCTATTTGCGTAACTTTATTAGCGGTTTTGATTTTTTGACGATTTTTTCAAAATTTCATTCGAAAATTTAGGGGGGTTCTGAACATTCGATTGCGTATAAAAACAATAGGCTTCCAGTGTTTTCGGATTGTGATTTTTGTACCAAATTTGGTTCGAATCGGTCCATTCGTTCGTCAGTTATCGTCTCCACAGACTCACTGACACACACACACACACACACACATACTTTCACACACACACACACACACACACACACACACACACATACACACACACAGACATCACTTCAAAAATGTTTGATTCGTGATCAGGGATGCTTGAAACGTGCTCTCCCGTCGAAAACTCGAATTCGAATTTTCGACCCCGTCACTATACTTTCCTTATACATTATGTATATAAGGAAAGTAAAAAATCTAATCAGTCATTAGACGTTTAAACAGACTGTTGTTTACTAAATCATTTCAGCGAGTGTTTTTGATATAAGTTTCATTGAAGTCAATATTAATGCACGCTAAATAATCATTACATCATCGCAGTCATAAATAATCCAAAGAGCAGCTACCCACCTTGTTACCACCATATTGTCGATTCCATTATTATTTCTGCACTTAATTAGTATTGTTAAATAATACGATCTATAATGCACAATACAATTTATTGTACCTGATTTATAACTAAAATTGCATGATCTGGCGCCTGAAACATATACATCAAATTTATAAAGCATAAGACGCGTTTATGGCTTTGTTAATACTAGAGCTCTGTCTGATTTAACCAGTCAAGAAAAGGCTATTTTATGTTTCGAAAAGTGGTTTATATCTTTTTGAGATTTTATAGACTTTTTCTACTCGAAATTTTGTTAATATATTCTTTTCAGGCAAGCAGCCTGGGCAATGTTTTATGTCCTTAAAATATCATTTTTTTGTAAAATGTAAACTCCTTAAATATCATAAAGTATGTAATACAATATCATACTTGGGACACAGACAAAATTATTTGATATCGAAATTGTCGATTTTATTCAGAACGCTTTATATAAAATATCAATAGTCTAAGGATATTAATGGCTTTTTTATGTTCGTCATAAAGTTCTAAGGATTACCGAAGCCTAGAAAGTTAAAGAATTTTCTATCCACCTTTGGAAGAAAACCACTTCATAAGAGGCAACGGATATAATAAATTTTAAGAGCTTATAAAGCAGAAATATGTCAATGTCCCACTTTTCATAACTTTATTTTGAATCCGAGTTTTATGTAGATTATCCTTCAATACTAAATTGCTCGCGATTTGACTTTTCACTTTGAAGTAATATCAGAAATTCCTCTATGTTTACGATCTCCTACTTTTCTCATTTGTGGTTTATAACTGCTTTTAGTGGAATGAAATCTATGATTGGCGTATTTCTGGCCGATATCTAAGCATTATAGAAAATGTAAACACATTGAACGACTATATCTCCAAATCTAATAAATGAAATTGTAAACAATATAATATATATATATATATATATATATATATATATATATATATATATATATATATATATATATATATATATATATATATATATATATAACATGTATTGTGAAAAACATGCTTCTATTTATCCATTAAAATAATCTTAATTTTTCAGAAATTTCCCAGTGCCCAAAGGTTTAAATCTTTGCACACTTCTAGTATCAACTACAGTATAGATTATAACGAAGCCAGATTTTTGATGTACCATTCCATGAAGCACAGAAAAGTGGAAAGGGACGAAAAGTATTTCAGAAGTTTCTTCGTTGACCTATAAGGCTGAAACTGTGCACATAATTAATATCGGTCATCGGTCAAAACCAATCGAATCTTTACACACTTATCGCATCAACTACTGGGTCAAACGTGACTGAGAAGTATTTTCAAATTTTCTCCCTAAGTTTAGAAAATGTCGGAAAGGATAAAGCATCTTATAGCAATGCAAACCCTCACCTGGAGCAATAATGACTAACTTAGCCACTCAATTTGGACGCTATGCACTACACATTTAAAAAAAATAAAACTTATTAAAAAATGCGCAGCTTAATTTTTTAAGAAGTGTTAGTTTCCCTGCCCCTGACAGACTTAACTAGTTTCTGTAGCAATAAATCAATCTGCAAAGTTTGGTGTCAGTTGTAGTTTGCGTTTAAAAGTTAGAGCTCGTGCAAAAGATCCAAACAGTTCAGCTAAAGACTGGTAAATCACATGATTCGAATACTCGTAATAAATTGTACTTGTTTTGACTTCAAAGATGATATACAAAAAAAAAAAAATACCTAGATAACATGAATCGCAGGATCGTATTAAGTTGCACTTGTTGTGACTTCCAAAATAATATACCACAGACCAAACCTAGATAACATGACTCGCATGTTCGTATTAAGGGGACGGTGGACGCTGAAATGATAAAAAATCGACTAAAAAAAGATTTAATATATAATATAATTTTACACATTTAACATTTGCTTACGGGTGGAACAGCGTCCATCCCAAACGAAGAATCTCCCAAAAAGACAGGTATTTGACATACCCTATCGCAAACAGTTCGATCCCTCTTTGCAGGCATTGGCGTCCATGGGAAAGGGGATCGAACTGTTTGGGATAGGGTATGTCAAATACCTGTCTTTTTGGGAGGTTCTTCGTTTAGGATGGACGCTGTCCCACCCGTAAGCAAAGGGTTAAATGCATTTTTTTTTTCGAAACTGATATTTTAAAGGTTTTACATTTTTAAACTGCTCCATACGTCTTAATTTTTGTCTGAGATGTATGGAATTTGGCAAGAATATACCTCTCATACTTTTTAATGAAACTGATTATGTATTTTATAATTGGACGTTATTAAGGTAATTAAAAGTGGATAAGAACCTAATTAAATGATGAAAATTAAGTTTTAATGCAGAAAAATATTTTTAAAAAATTAACTTTCTAAGGGATTTAAAAATGAATATCCAAATTTGTTCATAATGTGTTTTTGAATGATCATAAATGTGAAGTTAATAAAAAATGCAAACAAATGGCACGCAAGGAGCATTTTAAAATGTTCTTTAAAAAAAATTAAATTAAAAAAATACATAATTATAACAAAATTGAAAAAAAATTAATGATATTGTATATAGTAATGTTAAGAGGAATATTTATACAAATTTCCACGTTTCTAAGTCAATAAATAAATAAAAAAAATTTCAACGTTCACCGCCCCCTTAAGTTATACTTGTTTTGACTTCCAAAATGATATACGAAAAAAATACTTAGATAAAATGACTCGCATGCTCGTATTAAGTTGCACTTCTTTTGACCTTCAAAATGATATATGACAAAAACACTAGATGGCATTTCTTGCTGTTAATTAAAATTCGTTTTCTTTTACTGCTGTCTCTGTTTCCTTAATACATTTGATTAAAAATCTATGTAAATGATAGTACTTATAAGGAAAACCTGAGCAACGTATGTAATAATAGTATAACAATGATAATTACTTTGAGGAACGATTTCTCCATAACGGCTAATCCCAGCCCATTGAAATTTTATGAATTTCCTTATTGTCAAAAATTGTGTCGAAAAACATCCTAAATGCTGTAACTATGATGTTTTGATTTTGAATTAAAGGTATGTTGTATTTTTTCTATGGCGGTCAAATGGACCTCTGGCCGTTGTTCTAGGTAATTCAAAATATCCGGCGTTCCAGTGTTAAAACGACAATTATCCATGTTGATTTTATCATATGATTTACTCTTTTGTACCAAATGTGAAGTTTCGACTTCAATAAACTTCTAATTTCACTTTAATCCGACAATTAAAACACTTTTATCTGTAACACTTCCTGAAATAATAAACATTTTAAAACGGCAATTAAGCATGTTGATTTTATCATATGATCTGAATATGAATCAAATTTAAAGTACAAATACTGGAGTTTAACTTTCACTAAGCAATTCGAACATTTTTACTTACGGCATGGTAAATATTTCAAAACACGAATTATCCATGCTGATTTTATCTTATAATACGTATACCTTTGCACCAAATATTCTTCCCTTGTTTAATAACCTTAAATTGCATGTTTATTTAACAATTCGAGCATTTTGGTTAGTACTGGCCCCTCTAAATTTAAAATTTTCATATTTTTGTAGACTATAAATTATCGGAAGAGTTTTGTTCGGCCCGTATGTTTAATATAAAGTTTCTATGATATATGAAAATACATTTTAGGTTTATAAAGAATGATTAATGCTCCGAACACCCCCTAGAACAATTATGAAACCCAACGGCTTCCAATCCCTCCCCCCCCCCACACACACACCACACTTCCTGTTGGTCAGTTTCATCAGCATGCCAAATTTGGTTGAATTATGATGAACGGTATGGATTTGTATAGTTAGACACACAAACTTTACGGATTATAATAAAGTTATCATGCGATGCTAAACATTCTGATGTAATAAGTAAAAATGAGGTATATTCTCGGAACTCTCTGTTTACCATCAATATAACATCATAATGTATTAAATACTTTTTAATTATAAAATAAAATACCTTAATTGAACCACAGTAGAAGCATGCTACAACTTGAAATTTGAATTGAAAATATCGGATATATTTATTAAAAATTAAAATTAATAATACATAAAAATATCGATATTTTCACCAAAATTGAATTTTTATTAGTTTCTTATTATTATATCGCATTCTGATATTTATTATTACAAAATCAGATTTCAACCATATGCATTAATAAATTCTTGTACTTGAGTAAATGCTGCCCAGGCGGTGAAGTGGATAGCGACGTCGGCTGCTGTCCGGTGGGCTCGGGTTCGAATCCCGAGTAAGGCACGGTTGTATATCGAGGTAAAGTCAGTCTTCCGCCTTCTGGGTCCTCATCTATAATGTGAAACTACACCCCCTTTGACCTTCGTCAGTGATGTTTGCCCGTACTAAACTTTGCTCTCTTGTCTTGTCGGTTCTTTCTTGTGTTACTGGTCCTGTGTCGGCCTTGTTTCGTTTACAGGAGGTCATCAGAAACAACAACAACAACGCGAGTAAATATAAGCAAGACAAGAATACCGATTAAATATATTTGAGTAAATATGTTTACACAGATAAGCCCGAAACAATGGTGTAGCTATAGTGAATGACCGACAAAGAAATGGTGCAAAATCAAAGCCCCACCCCCACCCCACCTCGATACACATGCAAGTAAAAATCGAATAAAAAAAACAATATGAAAAAGGTGCGCCGAAAAAAATTGAAATAAATAAAGAAGCAAAATACAGTAGAAATCATTTGTAGGGTTCTACTCTCAAACCCGGACCCCTATTGATTGTTGCTTTTGTCAGTCAGTAACACACACGGTCAACGACATTGGACAAGGCAAAAGAATGTATAACACAAGGGCCCGAGCCGCATAAATAGTTCATGCAAAGTCACTAAGTTGTGAAGTAGGGGTAGTAGGGGGTCTAAGAATATTATGTTGGCGGAACAGATACATCCACCCCACACACACACTTTTAAAATCTGAACAACTCTTCCTACAACATTAAAATTTGTCTTGCAGATGCAGAATTATCCAAAATGAAAAAAAAATTAAAGCTTACAATCTTAATTTAAACATGCTTTAAAACAATTTAGTAATGGTATAATTTATTGTTTTATTCTGTTATTTTAACAAAAATTTCGCATTTTAGTTAATGTATTAAAATTTCGAATCCTTTCTTTAAAAAATGATTTTTTTCAATACCCTACCCAATTTCAGTGCCTACATATTCTTACAGCCGAGGACAGATGGCTAAATATGCACCCCCCCCCCCCTACACCTGGTACGCTTTTGACCAGAAACAATTACGCTGTTTTGAGTGAAAAACTTTGTAAGGAAACAGGCCGAATTTACATCACATACCATAGAAACTATGAAAACACTGAACTAGGAACATACTGTCGATAAAGAACTATAAACACACTGTCCATAAAGAATTAGGAACACACTGTCTATAAAGAGCTATGATCACATATTCAGGCTTATATGATAATTAAATAGTCGATATCCTCCCATGCTCCAGTTGTCAGTTTTATAATATTTTATTCTCTTTGAAGATTATACACATATTATTCATTAATAAGAATTAAAGCGAAAAATGACCTGGCCACGTAAAAAAGAATCTCTCGCAAGAAACCAGTTATGACGCTTCTGCATGACATATCATAAAACACTTTGAAATCCGTAAGATACTTATTAGGTACTATAAAATTAACTTTTCGAATTCAAAGCACATTTCAATAGATTTTACTTATAAAACTTAAATTATAATCTGAATTATTAATTTTATCTAAAAAAACTTACCTTTATGCAGATATAGTGAATAATCCCAATCATAAGTCGATGAGTTTTACACTTAAGTAACTTGCTTAGTTCACTTACTCCACCAAGGTCTAAAAGTTTCATACAATACACTCAGTCTTGTTATAATTCAATTTATTTTTTCTTTCACTATTCATAACTTTGTAATAATTAATTTTATCATTAAAATGATATAATTCATACAGCATATTCAAAATGTTTTTATACACTCACTAATGACGTAACATACTTTAACCACTAAGTAAAACTACAACTAAAGCGTCATATTATATGACAAAATTACGATGACTGTTACCTTTAGAAATATATTGAATGTCAAATATGTATTAAATTAGTGTTTAAAATGCAATATTTCTGAGAAACATAAAAAAAATCCGTAAAGAGAGTAATATAAGCAGCTGCGTATACCACACTTTTATGCAATAAGCAAAACAACTTTGCCGAAACCGAGCATTTCAAACGTAAGCACTTTTAACATGAAGTACACATCACGTGATCGCTAAAAATTTGCATAACTCCATTCAGTCGAAACACCTGACAAGGAAAAGGCCCTTACTGATCACGGATTTGCAAAAAAAAAAAAGAAAAAAAATATATTATTAAGCATATATGGATCATAGTACAATTTTGAAGTGTCAAATCTCAATACTTAAGAGTTGGAGAGAAAAAGCCGATAAAATATTGCTTAATAAAGCGTTTCATATATATTACGTCATTATAAAATTTATGGGTGGAAGTTTCCATGAAGGCAGGGTCTGGGACAGTCCAGTGGGTAGCGCGCGGATATTTCACTCGAACGACCCAAGTTCAATCATCGCCTTTGCTGAAACTGTCCTCGTGTTTACGCGGAGTACGGACACTTTAAGTATGTGGGTCTGTATAAGTCCTTTCCAGGGATGGGTGGTAGGGAGAGGAGGCTACGATACCTGATGATGCCGCCCCACTGGGTTCCGGTCTAATATGGCTGGCGCTTCCCGGCCTGTCCAAACATATACCTTACACTTCCGGGTAGGTCGGACGGTCTTGGTCCAGGAAGAAGTATAAAAAGGTCTCAACAGATCGATCTTATTGCGTATATGATTGACCTCATTTTTTTTTAATTCGCTCTGCACACATGATGGCAGTGGAAGAGAAAACGCGCGCATTGCATTTTGTTCTCAAAATTTCCAGAAAGACCCAACTTGTTAATTGTGACTGTCATTATACTCCATCGACGTCACTAAACCGCCTTGGACGTCACTGGGGAAGGTGTGCACAGCACAATTCGATATCTCAGCTTAAGTTTCGATATCTCAGCTTAAACCTGTTTATCGTCACTTCAAAATTAACACATATTTTAAATGTGATAATAAGAAATCTTACTCTAGTATAGCAACTGTTCTCAAAGTCCTCCATTGCGCGTGATGTTTTAATGACGAAATTTTTCTCCACTGACGTCAAGTTAACTACTTTGATTCGCTGCCGGACTGACGACCAACGTTATATTGAACAACACTGCGTCGCGGAAGATGTCAAGATTTGCAAATACGACGGATTGTAACTTTTTATACTTTATGTCTGTTTCGCCAACTTTCTTGAACTTTTTCGAAAATTACCAGTACCGTATGCTGTAGTACAGTGAATGCTGTAGTACAGTCAGTACAGTGAATGCTGTAGTACAGTCAGTACAGTGAATGCTGTAGTACAGTCAGTACAGTGAATGCTAACATAAAGCTGTAGGTTCTGTTGAATTCATTTTCTTTACAATTAAAAAATGATATTGTGATTATTTACTCAAAAGGATTCCCAGTTCTTTTAGAATTCACAAAGTTTAGATCCAAAATGCTATTTATTAGAATTTTTACATAATTAGCATCCCAAATTCTACTTTTACTTCAGCAAGCAGGAATATATTACTTCAACTACATACATAGAATAATGCATAAGTAATATGTCGGGGTAATCGAAAGTAATCGAAAGTAATCGAAACTTTGAATTCAAATTTTCGACAGATAAAAATTTCAAACTCGAAAAAAAAATTTAAATTTGATTTCAAATTCTGGAACTCAAAGCCACCGTTTTGAGGTGATGTGTATGTATGTATGTGCATAAGTGGAGCAATTTAGTACGATTATTACAATGGGTAAGCATTCGTAATCTATAGGTTTTAAACGCGACCAATTCTTCGGATGATCACCCCAAAATCTTGATTAAATTTTTGAAATACCGTCAAAAGAAAATCGGGACATTCATGGAGATTAGCTTATGTGGTGTGGGGATTATTTCGGTGGTATATTGATCGGGTCCGCAGCTTAATATATTCCTTGCCGCAACGCAGAAGTTATTGACAGGAACAGCCACCTTACATCATGTCTTACGTCTTGAGTTGTAATGTTTTATGTATATATAGTAGCAAATATAATACGCTGTATGAAATTAAATAATATTAATCTTCTCTGTATAAGCAGTTTCACGTTCAGTTAATGAGTTTAAGACAAATTGTGCAAAGCACGAAAAGAAAAAGAAATAATTGGAGTGTGGCGAATTTGACTTTCCTATACAAGAATTTATTAATTATTTTTTTCACATTTTACCAGAAAAAATTGAAAAATCTGTATCATATTTCTAAATGGATATAATTATAGCGTGTTACCCTTCACTTTAAAGGGCTTTAAAAAAATATTTCTATTGATACCAGACTTAACAATGGAACCCTCCGGGGGGGATGGAAGTAACTTGCCTCACAATGGGCTACTAATGAAGTCACGAACAAAGCCACCATTGAGCCATAAATTAAATACACCCTTTTATACATGATTATGTCACAGGGGCGCGGTAGTCCAGTGGTTAGCGTGCGGGAATTGCACTCGGTAGGTCCGGGTTCGATGCCCTCCGCTGCCAAAACTGTCGTCGTGTTCACGCGGAGTACGATCACGTTAAACGTGTGGGTCCGTAAGTCCTTCCGAGCGGTTGGTGGTAGGGGAACGAGGGCACGGTCCCTGTGGATGCCTCCTCCACTGGGTTCCGGTCTCAATTGGATGGCTCTTCCGGTCCATCCAAACAGTTACCTTACACCTTTCTGGTAGGTCGGACGGTCTGGGTCTCAACAACAACCACCAGTTACCTTTATAATTAATAATTTATTAATCTATTTTATGTTGTTAGTTTCCTTTTAAATTAACTGCATAACAGCTTTAACAACATTTTTTTTAATGATTGATATCAAAATATTAGATCAAAATGTCTGAAAATGTTGAAAATAAAGGAAGGTACATTAATCAGAGATGGATTATTACTTCACTTAACGTATTCCGTACACTAACAGAATAATAAAATGTACGCTTTTTATACATTCATTTAAAATTGGTTTTAATGTTCAGAACTATTATCAAGTGTATAGGTGTCACCATGCAGTAAGAAAGGAGATAAAACTCCTGCATAAAACACTTGAAAATCCCATAATGTTTTGAGAGTTATATTTAGGTGTCGTTAGTATTAATAAAGTAATCGCTATTGTTAGTTGACACAGCAGAAAGGCGTAGTATTTAGTATATGTACTTTTAATTAATTTTTAAATTAAGGGTTCTCTAATTATGAGCATATTTAACCACTATTTCTTCATAGTTATACAATAGAGTACAGAATATATGGAGATAAAAATATATTGAAATGTAACATAATTTTGAACACGTATGGGTATTCTTTATTATTTCAGTTCTACTTTTCATTATGTTAATAATTTATTTTTACAAAATTGACAGCTTAAATAAATATTTTAAGCCTTTCGCCATAGAAATTCATACAATTCAGGAATACTTATCTTATTCCAGAGCCACCTGAATTGTTGTCTCAAAGGATATTGGCGTTTCTTTACTATGAAGTTTTAACTTCTTACTTTTACCTTCAGTGGTGTTCCATTTAGTTACCTCTGGCCATTAATTCATATTCACCTATTTGCTTTTATTACGCATTCATCTTATTTCGTAACTATATTTCATCATTACTCTATGCTTCAAAAGAGCGGATTAATATATGGCTAACACGTTTTCACGATATAACTCAAACGTAAATTGCTTGCGTTAAATGTCGTAAATAGTCCGCTATGGAGATAAATGATCTTAAGTAAAGAAAGGATATTCCATTTAATTTACTCAGGTGTAGTTAAAATCCAATTAGAGAAAGTTGCAATAAATTCTATCTATATGAAAGTATTTTTAGGCAAATTTTGAGCAATGCTGTCAGTAATTGCTTCTCCCACAATACATAGATATGCGTGATACCTAAAAAAAATCTTAATACATCTCAATAACTTTGTAAGGAAAGACTGCATCGTGTAGCATGTTAGTTATATCTACAGAAAAGTAATCCAACCCGAACGAATGCCTGCAGAAACAGTTTTCCTTTCAGGACTTTTTGACCAGGGGGGGGGGGGGCGGATGGAATACTAGGGAGGGGCAAGTTTTCTATTTGCCCTATATAAATATATCTAAATGCTGTATCACATAAACAAATTATGTTAACATGAAATGTCTCGGGGGGCGGGGGGGGGGGGAAATACTCGTCTCTAGGGGGTTTCGCTCCCCGGAGGTATGCCTGAAAGAAACACCGTGCAGAAAGTCAGCTTTAGCTCTAGTCCAATGAAACCGAAATGGTTTGGTGTGAATAACATTTTGTAAATTAAAACTCCAGTAAAGCTCAATAAATTTATTCAATTTTTTCAGATTCATTTGTTTCGTTTACAGGCTTTCAAAGCGTTACACATTTCTCGCTAATTGTTCATAGCCAGCTAGCAGTGTTAGGTTTCGCACCGATTTCATCTTGAAACTCCGACCATAGACTTCGCGTCAAAACATCCAAATATTTTACTATCTTTGCTTTGCGGTATATAAATTAAACTTCAACAATATATCTGGCGATATTTTAATTTCAAGTTAATCTATAGACTTGCCTGGTGGTATACAAATAAGCAATTGAATACGTATTTGAATGTGTATATTTCCATCTATTCCTTAAAGTCACACCAATCATTAAACATCTTAAGAATCTGAAAAGTATTTGTGAGGTACTATCTCTACTACTTCCAAAATCATGCCTTTTTTATGTACCAGTGTAATTTACTTCACTCTACCTCAAACTTCCAATAACCTAATGACTAGAGTTCGGCGAAGGAATTACGACATTAACAAACAACATAATTTATGCCAAACTTTACTGATAATTCAAAATACAATTACATATACATGATATTTGCAATCCTAGCATTACCATGTCTGAATCCGCTGACATATAATCTATACCGAAACTCAACCTTAACATCTTACTGAACGGAATCTATAACGCTGAAATTATTATACCATAGATATATACTCTCATAAGGACTCTTATAAGGGCTATAATTTCGATGCGAACTTCCATGAGTGAACCGAACCACACACACGCGAACACGGCAGAAAGGCAGCAGCCGAAACTGAACGACGATGACTCAAGATTTCATGCTTCTCGACGGCGAAAATAACACGAATACTTCTTATCCAACGTCTACCCTTTCTTATAGCTCTGGCCAGTCATTGGTACGTGATTCTCGGAATCAGAATTGAAGAGTACCGTACATAAATTAACATAATTAAAAGTAAAATTAGCATACAATAATCATGAATCATTGAATCCTTGCAAATCCCGACCTTCATTTTAACCTCCTAAATTTTAAAGCAAAATAAAATGTCTCGTACCTATACATCGATATTTCACCAAGGAGTACTAAGTAACCGGAGTACTTAGTAACCAAGACTCGTGATATTTTAAATAATAACGCTTTTCTTCCCCTTATTGGAAAATCCAGGGTAAAATATACTAAAATATAGAAGTTATAACCACTCTACGTTCAAAAATAACAGCTTGATGTATTTTTAAATATAAATTTAGAAAATAAATTTCCAAATTCATATATATCCGCTTACTACTTACTACTTTTTAACACTTTACAACAAAGTTGAACAAGAAAGATCAATCATGCTTAAAGCATTGATTATGAAACACTTGCCAACTTCAATGCAATTTTATTTAAAAAAATCTAAAATGCAATACATTTCTCGGTAATATTTTAAATTTATTTGATAAATGTGCAATATCTCGAGAAAGTTTCATGTCAGCGTCCTAAAATTTATGTCAATCGTTTTCTAATGAAAAATTACATAAGAAATGTCTATTTGCGTAACTTTATTAGCAGTTTTGAGTTTTTGAAGATTTTTTTCAAAATTTCACTCGAAAATTTAGGGGGTTCTGAACATTCGATTGCGTATAAAAACAATAGGCTTCCAGTGTTTATGGATTGTGATTTTTGTACCAAATTTCGTTCGAATCGGTCCATTCGTTCGTCAGTTATCGTCTCCAAAGACTCACTGACACACACACACACACACACATACTTTCACACACGCACACATACTTTCAGACACACACACATACTTTCAGACACACACACATACTTTCACACACACACACACACACACACACACACAGACATCACTTCAAAAAATTTTGAATCGTGATCAGGGATGCTTGAAACGTGCTCTCCCGTCGAAAACTCGAATTCGAATTTTCGACCCAGTCACAATACTTTCCTTATACATTATGTATAAAAGGAAAGTAAAAAATCTGGTGTGGGAAGCACACGACTTTCCTTATATAATGCAATGAATTTACTACTTTTACAGTAAAAAAACATAGATTATTTTTATAGTTGTTATTTATATTCTTTCCAAGATATTGAATTTTCGTCAATGAGTCGTCATTTTCCATGTCGTCATCATCAATGATTTATCGTTGATTTAGCTCTATTTTTAACCATTCGGCGAGTTTTTCGTTAGTTTAGCAACATTTTAAAAAGTCGCTAAGTTGGCGACATTCCACCAAATTCCTCGCCAAAATCTCGCCAAGGGTTATGGACGAATAAATAAGTTATTCTTACAGCAGATAAATGACTATTGGCGTTCAAATACAGAAGTATTACTCAGTATATATTTTTTCATGAATGGAAAGAGCTATATATCCGCGAGAATGATGTCACCCAATTTATCGTATGGTATTACATATGAAAAGTGAACATGTTACTCAATAGGAAATATTTTTTTTATATGACTTTTTGATAATTTTTTTGAAAAATGTGCAATATCTCAAGAACGGTTCATGTTAGCGTTCTAAACTTTATGACAATCGTTTTCTAATGAAAAATTACATAAGAAATGTCTATTTGCGTAACTTTATTAGCGGTTTTGAGTCTTTGACGATTTTTTTCATAATTTCACTCGAAAATTTACGGGATTCTGAACATTCGCTTGCGTATAAAAACAATAAGCTTCCAGTGTTTACAGATTGTGATTTTTGTACCAAATTTCGTTCGAATCGGTCCATTTGTTCGTCAGCTATCGTCTCCACAGACTCACTGAGACACACACACACACATACTTTCACACACACACACACACACACACACACACACACACACACACACACACACACACACATAGACATCACTACA
Organism: Amaurobius ferox; assembly: GCA_951213105.1. Lineage (NCBI taxonomy): Eukaryota > Metazoa > Arthropoda > Arachnida > Araneae > Amaurobiidae > Amaurobius > Amaurobius ferox. Next base: position 101,404,747 of record OX578153.1, on the reverse strand, counting down.
AAAATGTTTGATTCGTGATCAGGGATGCTTGAAACGTGCTCTCCCGTCGAAAACTCGAATTCAAATTTTCGACCCCGTCACAATACTTTCCTCATACCTTATGTACATAAGGAAAGTAAAAATACATAAAAAAATTGCATCGTCAACAAAATTTTTTTTAAATAAATTTTTAATATACGAGTAGCATAACAAACTCGATTGTTGCATCATATTACTTTCCTTATATACATATTGTATAAGGAAAGTATTGTGACGGGGTCGAAAATTCGAATTCGAGTTTTCGACGGGAGAGCACGTTTCAAGCATCCCTGATCACGAATCAAACATTTTTGAAGTGATGTCTGTGTGTGTGTGTGTGTGTGTGTCAGTGAGTCTGTGGAGACGATAACTGACGAACGAATGGACCGATTCGAACCAAATTTGGTACAAAAATCACAATCCGTAAACACTGGAAGCCTATTGTTTTTATACGTAATCGAATGTTTAGAACCCCCCTAAATTTTCGAATGAAATTTTGAAAAAATCGTCAAAAAATCAAAACCGCTAATAAAGTTACGCAATTAGACATTTCTTATGTAATTTTTCATTAGAAAACGATTGGCATAAATTTTAGAATGCTAACATAAACCGTTCTCGAGATATTGTACATTTTTCAAAAAAAATATGAAAAAGTCACATAAAAAAAAAATTCCTATTGAGAAACATGTTCACTTTTCATATGTAATACCATGCGATAAATTGAGTGACCTCATTCTCGTGGATCTAGCTCGTTCCATTCATGAAAAAATATACTTTGAATAATACTTTTGTATTTGAACGCCAATAGTCATTTATCTGCCGTAAGAATAACTTTTTTCTTAGTGCATAACGCTTGGCGAGATTTTGGCGACGAATTTGGCGGAATGTCGCCAACTTGGCGACTTTTTTGAAATGTTGCCAAATTAATGAAAATCTCGCCAAATGGATAAAAATGATGCTTAATCAATGAAAATGATGACTAATTGTCGAAAATTCAATATCTTGGAAAGAATATTAGTATCTACTTAAGAAAAACATTTTTTTTTTCTGTAAAAGTAGTAAATTCATTACATTATATAAGGAAAGTCATGTGTTGCCCACATCAGATTTTTTATTAATGTATTGCATCAGATAAAGTGTTATAAATTGATGTAATGTTTGGCATACCTTACATTTTCGTGTAGGTCGGGTAATATGAGCTGCATATGTCAAAGCGCGTTATGTTAAAGTTTATTCAATTAACATGCTGGAAGAAAAGTGTTGCAATTACTTTAAGCAAGGAGGTGTTTCCCATCCACGAAATTGCCAAAAGAATAAATATGTCACCTGTCAAGTAAAAGCATAAATCATTTAACCTACATGTCATTCACTCTATAATCTATAATCAAATCAAACATTTTAAATAACACTTTAAATGTGTTACTGTCTTTTTCCGCCATCAAAGGCATATCACTAATAAAGAAATATTACTTTCCTTATATACATAATGTATAAAGAAATTATGGTGACGGGGTCGAAAATTCGAATTCGAGTTTTCGACGGGAGAGCACGGTTCAAGCATCTCTGATCACGAATCAAACATTTTTGAAGTGATGTCTGTGTGTGTTCGTCTGTGTGTGTTTTTGTGTGTGTGTTAGTGAGTCTGTGGAGACGATAACTGACGAACGAATGGACCGATTCGAACAAAATTTGGTACAAAAATCACAATCCGTAAACAATGGAAGCTTATTGTTTTTATACGCAATCGAATGTTCAGAACCCCTCTAAATTTTCGAATGAAATTTTGAAAAAAATCGTCCAAAAATCAAAACCGCTAATAAAGCTACGCAAATAGACATTTCTTATGTAACTTTTCATTAGAAAACGATTGACATAAATTTTGAACGCTAACATGGACCGTTCTCGAGATGTTGCTCATTTTTCAAAAAAATTATCAAAAAGTCATATAAAATAAAAAGAAAATATTTCCTATTGAGAAACATGTTCACTTTTCATATGTAATACCACGCGATAAATTGGGTGACATCATTCTCGTGGATCTAGCTCATTCCATTCATGAAAATACATACTTTGAGTAATACTTTTGTATTTGAACGCCTATAGTCATTTATCTGCTGTAAGAATAACTTATTTCTTCGTCCATAACGCTTGGCGAGATTTTGGCGACGAATTTGACGGAATGTCACAAACTTGGCGACTTTTTCAAATGTTGCCAAATTAACGGAAATCTCGCCAAATGAATAGAAACGACGCTAAATCAATGAAAATGACGACTAATTGAAGAAAATTCAATATCTTGGAAATAATATAAGTATCTACTATAAGAATAACCTTTTTTTTTAACTGTAAAAGTATAAATTCATTGCGTTATATAAGGAAACTCATGTGTTGCCTACATCAGATTTTTTGGATTATACAATGGATTTTACCACCACTATATAATCGCGCACTTGGACAAACACACTGTAGGTGTCACAGTGTTACCTTAGTAGAATGTCAATTTTGGCTCAATATTTAGTTAGTGTGATATATATCTTGGCGTTTCATTATAAACATTTCCTATGTAACGCTAATATTGGGGATACAATGGCCGCCATTATTTATTAAATATTAGCTTTACAACATTAATCCAATATTGACGTTGGATTGGAAATATTTCCAATATTTGGTATATATAGGCAGCAAATACTAGCAAATATAGGGTATATATTGGCATGGCAATATCGGGTATAAATGGTCAATCAATATTGAGCTAGTATTAGAAGCCAATATTGGAATAAAATTATTACTATGTCCACATTCTCATATTACTTCAATATTGGGTTTCTATTGGCTGCCAATATGGGCCCAATATAGGTGTGCTTCTAGGATAGAGCCCTACCCACACAGCAAAGATTGTCATATGTGTGACAGTGACGTTGTAGTCACGTGGCACATGGGTCACAATGTGATATCATATTTGTGACTTCTATGCGAAGTTACGTATTAGTAACTTTGTAACTTCATTGTGACTATATTCTGTCACGTTTCCACAATTTAATTAACACGTAACAATGTGACGACATTACAAAGGCAATTACAATGTGACGTCACAAACAAGTTTATATGCGACGTCACAAACGACCATGAAAATGACCAAAATGACTTCGCTGTGACCTTAATATGACATTGCCGAGACGTACTGCGACGTCCTTTGACGTCCCAAAGTCACAGTGTGACGTAAATCTTGCGTCACTGTGACAAAAAATGCTGTTAGGGTAACAAGCTCTACAGCAAGGTCTACAACTGTGCAACTGACTATTTTAGTTTATTTTGCGTTATTGCAAAGTTCGTAAAACAAACTTCTTCAATTCTCCCCTAGGGGCACTGAAATCCATTTTATTCGTTCGGCTGTGGTCATTATGCAATATATATATATTATATATATTTGCACTACATGTATTATACATGTCTATACAAGTAAGTGTACTCATGGAACTTTGCTTCCAAAGTTATAGTAGTGCTTTAGGGCTTCCCTAGGCATCCTGTATAGAAAAAGTTTTATAATGGATTAGAGAATTCTAACTAGTTCCCTATAGATTTATATGCTATATTTTCCCTAACCATTTGTGTGTGCGTATTTACTTTGTAATAGTAAGCTATAAATATATTTTGTATCTTTTAATTAGCAGTAAAAGTTAATGAGTTAATTATAACTCTTAAATACTTTGACCTGCTGCATCTCAATTTCCCTATACAGGGTGTCCCAAAGAGATTGAAAAGCGCTTTAATTATTTACCTGTTGGAGACAAGTGTGCAATGTAAATTGCAAAAATGTTAAAAGTAAGGTATGAAATAAGACTACGTTAATGAAATAGTCCTCCCATTAGTTTGCAAAAAGTTGCACTTTTTAAATTTTTATACTACCCCTTTAGACAAATTGGGTCAGTCAGAAAATTTTTATTTTTAATGCGACAAGATCATTAAAAAACCTCGCATATCTGTATCTTTAAAATGGAACGAGTTGTATTTAATTGAAAATTGAACATTGTGAATGGGGACCATATATCAAGTTAGAAATGTAAATTTGTGACATATCACAAAAAAGGTAAAACTGCATGATAATACATAGGAGACATTTTTGCGGATTCCGCGTAAGCTCACAATGCAATCACAGATTCTTAAGTACTTTCAGTAACTAAGTGATTTTTCAATAATTAAGTACTTTTAAGTACTGTTTTATCTAAACAATTTCCATCGTTATTTTGTTTATGATCCCTATTTTCACTGATGAAACAGCCTTTCACATGGTACGGAAAAGTGGCATAAGTCAGAGTTTTTACTTGGCCATAATTTTGTTGATTTTAAAGATACAGACATGCTGATTTTTTTTAATGATCTTGTTGCATTAAAAAAAAGAAATTTTCTGATTGACCAAATTTGTCTAAGAGGGTCGTATAAAAATTTAAAAAGTGTAACTTTTTGAAAATTAATGTGAGGACTATTTCATTAACGTAGTCTTATTTCCTACCTTACTTTTACATTGGCCACATATCTCCAGCACGTAAAGAATTAAAGTACGTTTCAAACTTTTTGGGACACCCTGTATGTATAGGAATATAGGGTATGTATAGGAGGTATGTATAATGTATAGGAAAAATATTGTACGGATTCGAAAATTCGAATTCGAATTTTCGACGAAAGAGCGCGTTTCAAGCGGCTCTGAATACGAATCGTAAAATAAAATATATATTTAGAATTGTCTAATTGAGATTAATGTGTAACACAGGAGATTGTTATTATCCTCACGATTCGGTGATTTGGGTAAAAATTGAAGTGTATAATTAAATTATTGGTACGTTTGTAACATCCTCCAGAAATATAAAAATATAGAATTATATATAAGTATTCTTGTTCTGCATGTATTTGTACTTGTTTTATTATTATTTTTTTACTTTCCTTATATACATAATGTATAAGGAAAGTATTGTGACGGGGTCGAAAATTCGAATTCGAGTTTTCGACGGGAGAGCACGTTTCAAGCATCCCTGATCACGAATCAAACATTTTTGAAGTGATGTCTGTGTGTGTGTATGTGTGTGTGTGTGTGTGTGTGTGAAAGTATGTGTGTGTGTGTGTGTCAGTGAGTCTGTGGAGACGATAACTGACGAACGAATGGACCGATTCGAACCAAATTTGGTACAAAAATCACAATCCGTAAACACTGGAAGCCTATTGTTTTTATACGTTATCAAATGTTCAGAACCCCCCCCTGAATTTTCGAATGAAATTTTGAAAAAATCGTCAAAAAATCAAAACCGCTAATAAAGTTACGCAAATAGACATTTCTTATGTAATTTTTCATTAGAAAACGATTGGCATAAATTTTAGAACGCTAACATGAACCGTTCTCGAGATATTGTACATTTTTCAAAAAAATTATGAAAAAGTCACATAAAAAAAAAAAATTCCTATTGAGAAACATGTTCACTTTTCATATGTAATACCATGCGATAAATTGAGTGACATCATTCTCGTGGATCTAGCTCGTTCCATTCTTGAAAAAATATACTTTGAATAATACTTTTGTATTAGAACGCCAATAGTCATTTATCTGCTGTAAGAATAACTTTTTTCTTAGTGCATAACGCTTGGCGAGATTTTGGCGACGAATTTGGCGGAATGTCGCCAACTTGGCGACTTTTTTGAAATGTTGCCACATTAATGAAAATCTCGCCAAATGGATAGATATGATGCTAAATCAATGAAAATGACGACTAATTGTCGAAAATTCAATATCTTGGAAATATTAGTATCTACTATAAGAAAATCCTATTACTTTCCTTATATACATAATGTATAAGGAAAGTATTGTGACGGGGTCGAAAATTCGAAATCGAGTTTTCGACGGGAGAGCACGTTTCAAGCATCCCTGATCACGAATCAAACATTTTTGAATTGATGTCTGTGTGTGTGTGTGTGCGTGTGTGTGAAAGTATGTGTGTGTGTGTGTGAGATCCTGTGAAGACGATAACTGACAAACGAATGGACCGATTCGAACCAAATTTGGTACAAAAATCACAATCCGTAAACACTGGAAACCTATTGTTTTTATACACAATCGAATGTTAAGAACACCCCTAAATTTTTAAATGAAATTTTGAAAAAATATTCAAAAAATCAAAACCACTAATAAAGTTACGCATATAGACATTTCTTATGTAATTTTTCATTAGAAAACGATTGACATAAATTTTAGAACGCTAACATGAACCGTTCTCGAGATATTGCACATTTTTCAAAAAAATTATCAGAAAGTCATATAAAATAAAAAAAAAATATTTCCTCTTGAGAGACATGTTCACTTTTCAGTAATACCATGCGATATATTGGATGACATCATTCTCGTGGATCTAGCTCGTTCCATTCATGAAAAAAGATACTTTGAGTAATACTTTTGTATTTGAACGCCAATAGTCATTTATCTGCTGTAAGAATAACTTATTTCTTTGTCCATTATGCTTGGCGAGATTTTGGAGACGAATTTTGGCGGAATGTAGCCAACTTGGCGACTTTTTGAAATGTTGACAAATTAACGAAAATCTCGCCAAATGGATAAAAATGACGCTAAATCAATGAAATGACGACTAATTGTCGAAAATTCGATATCTTGGAAAGAATATTAGTATCTACTTTAAGAAAAACCTATTTATTTTACTGTAAAAGTGATAAATTCATTATGTTATATAAGGAAAGTCATGTGTTGCCCACATCAGATTTTTTTAAATATAACCACTAAAATGTGTTGGTTACTTGTTAATACAAACAATTTTACCTTCCTGATAAAAGTTCATTAATGAAAGATACGTATTAAACTCGACTTAAACAGTGTTAAGCCAGAAAATTATGGTTAAAGCCAAAAAATTTTATTGTATATATTTTAACATTTTGTTATATGGAATTTTGCTTGGTTGATTTAATAAAATAATTGGAGTCGGCATACCATGACTTACATTATATAACGAAATTTTAATTAATTTAAAATATATTAAAATTTATTTTGCATTCTTATTACGCGTTTAAGCTCCATTATAAAATGTATCTAATTGTACTGTCAGAATTGTATTGTCTGAATTGCATTGTCAGAGTGAACGTTTTATATACATTTTGGTGATGTGAGGGAAGGAGGGAAGCATTTTTGATGCGCAGTGAGTTACGAATTGAGCTTCCATACTATCGACTTAATACGTTTTTGATTTTAACTCTGTTCCTCAGCAGCAATTTCACAGAGTTGCTTAAAATTTGGAACTTTTATAAAATTCACCCAAATTTGGAAATCCAATCTTTGGACTAAGGTTAAAATCATCAATGTGAGGGGGCGGGGTCTATGAGGAGATTATTTATTAACATTTCGTGCGCATGTCAAAAAATAAATAATTTTTGCCATTTTACGTTTCGATACGTGAAATATAGTTTGTAGTTAATTGAGATGAGTTTAAGTACTTAAAATCAGATCACGTGACATGTGTTAAAACTCATTATTTACGATTACCGTCGAGGAAAGAAGTATTTGCTTCCGAAACTATGTCCAGTAATGCTCATTATCGGATGACAAAAGTTTATTAAAATCATCGAACATAGAACTTGACAATAATTTAGGATTTTAAATGAAACAATTAAATTTCAACATTTTATTTTATTCTTGTGTCAACGTCGGTCCATTGTGATTATACATTTGTTAAAATTAGTATTATCATTGTTTCCTCTCAATGAAATACGTTAAGCTTTGGTGTATACAAGGTTGTCCCAAATAGATTGAAACACGCTTTAATTCTTTACCTGTTGGAGATAAGTGGGAAATGTAAATTCCAAAAATGTTGAAAGTAAGGTAGGAAATAAGACTACGTTAATGAAAAAGCTCTCCTTATTTTCGAAAAGTTACACTTTAAAAATTTTTATACGACCCCCTTAAACAAATTTGGTCAATCAGATTTTTATTTTTTATTTTTAATGCTACAAGAACTTTAAAAATAACCGCATATCTGTATCTTTAAAATTGAGCGAGTTATATTTAATTGAAAATTGAACATTGTGATGGGGACCATATATCAAATTATAAATGTAAATTTGTGACATATCACAAAAAAGGTAAAACTGGATGATAATATATAGGATACCCAACAGCGTAGCGAGTACCACTGCTTTATATGATCTCTGTCTGTGTAATGCTTTACTTAGATGCATTTGTGATAAAATATATTGACACATAGTAACGTATTTCTGATCTAAACTATTTCCATCGTCAATTTGTTTATGATCCATATTTTCACTAATGAAACAGCCTTTCACATGGTACGGAAAAGTGGCATAAGTCAGACTTTTTCTTTATCATAATTCAGTTGATTTTAAAGATACAGATATGCGGTTTGTTTAATGATCTTGTTGCATTAAAAATAAAAAAATTCTGATTGACCAAATTTGTCTAAGGGGGTCAAATAAAAATTTGAAGAGTGCAACATTTTGAAAATTAATGGGAGGACTATTTCATTAAGGTAGACTTATTTACTAACTTACTTTCAACATTTTTGCAATTTACTTTGCCCACTTATCTCCAACAGGTTAAGAGTTAAAGCGCGATTCAATCTTTTGGGGACACACTGTGTAATTCTGTATAAGAAGTCCTTTCCTAAGTTTAAGTCCTTCCCTAAGTCTATCTGCCTGTGAAACTTGTCGACAAACATGGAAGCTTGCGACACTGATGACTAATGTGGAAAATATCGCCAAATTAGTATGCTTTCTGTTTCGTCTCATTGAAATACTTTAAATTCTGGAATATATAATTCTATATTGGAAACGTCCTCTATATTCGTCTGCCTGTGATGCTTGTCAATAAATTTTGCGTCAAATTTTGCGATATTGGCGACTTTTTTGGAAAATGTCGTTAAATTGACAAAAAATACCGTCAAATTTATGAAAATGTCGCCAAATTTATGAGCATTTAATATAACGGAAAATAAGCTGGTATGAGACTTAACTGACTTAAAAGTTTTCGCACTTGACCCTGTTGCCAAATATTAAGCAATCAGCTAATTATTATTCAATAAGGAACATTTTATAATTTATTAGAAACATTTTATAATTTAGTTTATGAGTCGGTTAACTCAGCCTAGTCGATATATCTTAGGTCCTCCGTAACTGTAAATCCAGCCCTGTGCACGTGTATTGTGTGATAATACCTAAATAAACATGATGCCTGCCGAAGATGGCGTTCATTAAATGTCAATGAATATTTTTTAAAAATATGAAAAATACATCTTTCTAAAGTAAATATTGAATGCGTTCTAATTAAGTTCTGAGGTTTCACTATAATCTGGAAGTCAAATATCATGAAATACAATTACTTCCCTAAAGATATATAAAAAGTTATAATACCACCCCTATAACGAAAGATATAAGAATTTTTAGGCACGTTAGTGTAACACTGAAATACGAAATTGCTTTTATCCATTAGCGCAATATGTCTACGGAAGTAATTTCGGACTTAATGCACTCACGGTTTCTTTTATCACAAAAAAGATGTGGTAGAATATTTTCGCTGTTGCATTATTTGAATATGTTAGCTATATTTTGAATGCCGACGTAATTATTGGGCTGCAATATTCTTAAAAGTACGAATTACAGAAAGTAATTCAGAAAAAGAAAATCTTATTTTGCTATTCTAAATTTAATTTTTGTAAATGTTATGTCATGCCTAAAATAATATAATGTGATTAGCAAATAAATTTTCCTATAGAAAATTCTGCTGTGACTAGTAGGGTAAGCCCGCTATAAGTTAAGAAATATTACCTCTCATCCACTATTTAAGTTGCAAAATAATACCTCCCAACCGACCGCCAGCAGCACTTGCGTTTCTAATATCTAAAGACCCATGCAAAGCCGCACGCCTTTCCCATTTAATATATTGTGTATTATACGATTCATTATAAATATATTTATACGACAATCGAAGTTTTTACATTTGCAATCCGTTAACAAAACCGGTATGTAATTGTAGCGCTAAAAAGTTATATGAGAAAAGAATACCAAAATTATATGATGCTAATTAACAAGAAATACATGATACCATAATGCATACAAGTTTAATGTGATGCTCAGAAATGTAACTGGGCGTGCAAATAGACGCGTGCCCAGCAAGAATACAATGCTGACGTACGGCTGATGACAGATAGAGACGTTTTAGTTGCCCATATTTATGGCTAGTCAACAATAAAATACAATTAAGGACTGCCACGTGTTAAGTGACCAAAATGTAAATCGTCACAGTCTGACATCAAGAATGACAGTAAAATTTCAGCCAGCCAGAACTTGATGTATGACGGTGATGACTTTCACGTAACTGTCTTCTAATTGTAATTTATTTTGACTATTCTTACGTAAATATGGCGACTAAAATGTCTGTTTTGTCGACAGCCAGACGCTGGCATTTTATTTCTCCTGGGCGCAACGCTGCACAATGGAAAATTTATAAGCGTCACATTGAACTTTTACAAGCATCATGGCATCCCAAGAATTAAATATAACTAGCGTGAATAATTAGCGAATCAGTAGTGTAAATCCATATAAAACTTTAACATGTATTTACATGAGTCATTTCATGTTTTATGTTTGCAAATCACGTTTTCTGTTAATTTCATCTTATGTTTGTTAAATATATTTTAAAAATATGACTGTGGAGTTTCGTTAAGGAGATGTTATTGTTTCTGTATTGCATGCCCATTGTACACCGGCCAGGTTGCTGAGAGGTCTAAGGCAAACGTTTCCTCTTACTCTCTCGGCTGCAGGGTTGTTGGTTCGAGTCCCACATGCAGGCATGTATGTTGTGGTGTCCATTAAGGGAGTAGTGCGTTCCGTCCCCTTTGTTGCGCCGGGCAACTTTATATGAAGGCAAAATGGCTCATGATCTGGCCTCTAAAAATAGGCGAAAAATTCAACAATCAAGTTTCTGCTCATTAAAAATGCATTTATTCCTGCTCTTGGAATTTTTTGCTCATCCAATGCAAAATACTAATCGTTTACGTAAACATCACTTCAACGTTTCCCAAAAATTATTGTTTGGGGGAGTTTTCCGTAGAATTTCATTCACTATAGTTAAAGTTTATGTGGTGAAAGACGGTAACAAGGAAAATAGTTAATACTATAGGATGCTATGGTACGAAGAAATAAACATCAAATCGAGGTCTGAGCAATAAAAGTTTAGCTCCTGCTAACAGTAAAGCAACCAGCTGACGCCAAGGTCCTATGGATTACGTGACCTTTTATCGCTGGGGGGGGGGAGGCTTTTTTATGGCTCCATCATAAACTAGTGTGAATTTAACATCAAGTCTTGGCTTTAGTTAGTACGCTTTACTGTTAGTAGGAGATAACCCTTTATTGCTCGCTTTAACTTGACGTTTATTTCTTTGAACCATAGAATCCTACTATGAACTATTTTAACCATTTTCCACTGTCTACCATCACAATTTCCTTACAAATAAAAGTTATCTATTAGCGCAGTCAAAAACCGCGCATTTAATTTTCATAAACAATAGTTCATTATAACCCTAATCTACGACATTTTCTATTATAAATAGTTCCTGGGAAAGCCCTTAACCACCCATATAACTTTGTATGGGAAAGTCAATGAGTGTACACGTTAGATCTATCTATAGTAAAATGACCATACCCGATTGGATAAAAGTCATTGCAGCGTCCCAAGCGGAGAATTTCAAAAGTTGATATAACGAACTCGAAAGCAAAGCGATATAGATGTAAAAACTAAATTCAAAGGTATAAGCCATTGTCTAATAAACCGAAATCAACCACAAAACTGTTATATTCGGCATTTATTTGACACAATAGGGTCACTGGCTGTCCTATTGAGGAATGCTAAAATAAACAGCGCTTACAAGCATAGGAACCTAATGAACAACCTGTTCAAAGTTCTCTCCGTCAAGAGCAATGCATATTCATGGGGTGGGACACCCCCAGTTGTTAGCGCCAGGGATTGCACAAGTTAAATTCTCTTAGAATCTCTAACTCGGTCGAGTCTAACTCGAGTTAGACTCGACCCGTGTTAGATTCCTGGTCGATCAAAATTATCACCTTGTTCCCTCGGAGTACGGGCACGATAAATATGTGGGGCAGTAAGTCATTTCGAGAGATTGGTGGTAGGGGAAGGAGGGTACGGTCCCTGTGAATGCCACCCCCACTAGGTTTCGGTATAAATTGGATGGCAATATTCCGGCCATCCAAACATATACCTCATACCTTCGGGTATTCGGACGGTCTGGGTGAAAGAAAAAGAGCAATGCACTTTTGGATAACTGAAAAGATATTACCGTATACTTTGACAAACGTTGCAGGTGTCACCCAATTACAGTCCCTGATGGTAAGAAAATTTGACAGTTATTTATTGCTTTTCATATACGTATTTAGTGCATCTGTGGTGTCATTTCCTTCAATTTATACAGTGCTCCTCAACTTTGTAATTGGCTTTATTCGTCTACCTTATTTTGTTGCAATGACGTTATCGTTGCTTTTGAATTCTCCGGAGGTGCAGCAAATCACTTTTATTCGATTGGGCATGATCAGTTTACTGCAAATGGACCTAACATGTGCACCCAAAGCTTTTTCCTTACAAAGTTATTAGGGTTTTTAAGGACTTTCCTAGGAACCCTGTTTTTATTTTTCAACATTCAACCTATCGTACCTCATCGCAGTACTTTATTCTAAAGTATAATTTTCAGAATATTTCACAATTCACAACAGCCAAATTGAAACATTTCATAAATTGTGCAAACCATTTTCGGCGAGCATTTAAATTTATTAGGTTAAAGTGCTATGAAATGTTTATGTCTAAGTTCAAATTCGTACCGCTGCCTTTTCCATTACCTACTTAGTAAAATCATTTCGGGCCCAAATTCATAAGATTTAGCATAATAACTATCTTCTGCTTTAATCCATTTAAATTCACAGATATAAATATATATATATTCACTGATTGCATGCATCTGGAGTAAAATCCACTAATGCCCTGCATAAATACATTTCCAATTGTTTAATATATTTCATTATAAACACTAAAGATAACAAAAATGACTTTTGCTTTTGTGATATAGTATAGAGAGAGTATGGTTTTCACCGAAATTTTCGAATTCGAGATTTTGATACCAATGTATAATTTAAGACCATCTAAACCCGTTTTGATTATTTTTGGAGTAATGTCATCCTGTCTGTTTGGATGCGGTTGATTTTTTGTGTACACCATAGCGGACACAAATATTAATAAATTTTCACGAAGCTTTATATATGACTTTGATATCAAAAATTCTACAACAAGATAGAATTTCTTTTAATTCGATCGAAAACTTTCTGTTTTATATACTTTTCATTTTTCAACATGTCGGAATAGAACAAAATGTGATAAATCTTCCATAAAAGGACTTGTTTACAACTCAATGATCAAGAGACTTAATGGTTTCAATCGTTAATATTAAAAATAGCCACAATACAGGCTTTTTTAGTGACGTCATTAGCTCCCCCCCCGGAGGGTCAATTTATCCACGGAGTTACATTGTTAAGCATGGTATCAATCAGAAAATTTTAAGCTCCTTAAACTGAAGGGTAACACGCTATAATTGTAATCATTCGGACGCACCATACCGATTTTTCAAATATTTTCGCTTTAAAGAAAAGCAGTGAAAGGGGGGAAAACACATGACTTTCCTTACATGACTTTAAGCACATGACTTTCCTTACATAATGCAACGAATTTACTACTTTTACAGTAAACAAAAATTAAATTATTTTTATAGTAGATATTTATATACTTTCCAAGATATTGAATTTTCGTCAGAGTCGTCATTTTCATTGATTTAGAGTCATTTTTTATACATTTGGCGAGGTTTCCGTTAATTTAGCAACATTTAAAAAAGGAGCCAAGTTGGCGACATTCCCCCAAATTTGTTGCCAAAATCTCGCCAAGTATCTTTTTTCATGAATGGAACGAACTATATTCATGAGAATGATGTCACCAAATTTAATGCATGATATTACATCTGAAAAGTAAACACATTTCACAGTAGTTAATATTTTTTAAATTTATGTGATGGTTTGATAATTCTTTTAAAAAATTTGCAATATCTCAAGATTTTATGTCAATAGTCTCTAAAATTCATGTCAATAGTTTCTAATGAAAAATTGCATAAAAAATGTATATTTTGTATCTTTATTAGAGGTTTTGATTTTTTAACGATTTTTTCAAAATTCCACTCAAATATTTAGGGGAGGGGGGGGGGTGTTAAACATTCATTTGCGTATAAAAACAATAGGCTTACAGTGTTTACAGATTAGGTATAAAATTTTCGCACCAAATGTCGTTCGAATTGGTCCATTCGTTCGTCAATTATCGTCTCCACAGACTCACTGACACACACACACACACGCAGATAGACATCACATCAAGAATGTTCGATTAGTGATCAGAGATGCTTGAAATGTGATTTCCTGTCGAAAACTCGAATTCGAATTTTCGACCCCGTCACAATACTTTCCTTATACATTACTGTATATAAAGAAAGTAAAAATGAAAATTAGATGGTTAAATAAGGGAGGTCAGAACAAAATAAAACAACTGAATGAAAAAACATACTGAAATATTTTAACGAAGGAAGCCTGAGACGTTTAAATCGTTTGGTATTTCACCCTTTCATATCCTTCGGTGACTCTGGCAATTTATTCTCTCCTACCTCCAGCTACGTGTACTATCCTTAGTTGCCAACCTGATTTGACTAAATGAAGTCTCGATGTCGCGCTTCTTGCCGGTTCGGAAGAAGAAGGCTCTTTTTTTGCCTTTGAAACCTGTTGACCAACTATTTTTGTATATATGTTGTATTTTACATTGAATATATCACATCAGAATATATCGTAGCGAAACGGGAATAGCAGAAAAAAAAATTAAACAACTTCGTTATATACCATATTATTTTATTGTATTTTACCCTCATTTTGCGTCCATATTTACTGTATTTCACTAATTTTTCTTATTTTATATTCCCTACTTCACACTAGGAGGCGGTATCGCTACTGCGGTTTAGAAATTTTTTTAGCATATGATTGGTATCTCATTTGGTGTTCAGTTTTTTGCTTTTGTGAAGAAAAATGAAGAAAATTTGAAGAAAATTCAAACTTTTCGTAAAATATTGGCTGCTTGTATTATTTTATTGTACCAGCCATCTGTGTTGTATTTTCCATATTCATGTGATGATGCAAAACTAATATTATAGTAATATTTGAAATAATTCTAACAAAAAACTTACATTGTGAAAATTAAGCCGGTAAAATAATGAATGTGCTGAAGAAAGAATGTGCTAAATGATATTGTTCTTCAAAACATATATTCAATTATTCAATTTTAATCCACGAATAATGAGCATTGTTTTAACAATTCAAAATTATCTTTATTTCCGAATAACAAAAAATCCTAGTACGGTTTGTATAATAATTTAGTAGGCAAATACACACGTACCCTTTTTATCCTGATTTAACAGTCGGTTTAACAGAAAAGAGAATATATAAACATGGCAAACTTTTGATAAAATAAAACAAATGACTTCAGAAATTGAACATATCAATAATTTCCGTAATCTTATATTCCAAGACCGAAACTGATAAAATCCACTCAAACCTATAATATCGTCCGTCCGTTTATAAAATTTATATTTCTATCTATTTCCTTTATTACTCAAATCGAATAAATGAAAATCGTCTGTCGAATAAACACATTTGATTCAATTCCGATGCTAAACAACATGATGTAATTTTCTCTAAATACATTTTTGGAAAATAATCGTTTGCATAATGATATTCCTATGGAACGCATTGATCTTGCTTTTATATTAATATCGTGACAACTCCTGGTTCTAGAAATTCGAAACAAGGACGAGTTAATCGAAGTAAAGTAAAGAATAATCATACCAAGTTAAAAAACAATATTGTTTTGAACGTGTAATATTACCTCACAGGAGTCTTTTCTTTTGAGTACCAGACGGAGAAAATATCCATCCAGGACGTGAATGTAGGGTTTCCAGAATTCCGAAGATCGAGTTTTTGCGACATTTGGCGACTCCTCTAATCTTCGAAATGAATCTCGAAATAGCGAGTATTCTACGTGATGTGAGAGATTTCCAGACGTTTCAATAAGGAGTTTATTAAAAGAATCATCACTCAGTCAGAGAGCAGTTGACAAGATACGAGCTACATTGAACTGTGACTTCAGCCAATGTTTTGAGAATATCAGCAGTTGTTTCGTGAAATACCTTTTGTCAATGTACTGAGAATAATATCGGTTATTTAGTCAAATTAGTGGCGCATTTAACTGTTCTTTAACTGTGTATTGTTCCAATTTACGCTGTGCTTGTGAATAAACGTGTAAATTATCCAGAAATTTGGACTCATTCTTATATTCTGCAAGCACATTCACGATTCCAGAGAATAATCCGTCGTTACAATATCATAAGAAGCTGTGGTTTTGTATGTGGAACAGACATATAAGATATATAAACAAACAGACCAACACATAAACAAACAGACGTTCAATTTTATAAATTTTATATAGAGAGATTAATGAGTGTGATCGGTAAATATCTAATATAATGATCAGAGTATAATGCATTTCACAATATCTTCATCATATCCTTTGATACCAAATCTTAATACAATTTAATACAATTCGTTTTCCTATAATTGCTATCGAGCAAAGTCAAGTTTCACACTTTCTTAAAATTCTAATGAGATATATCCATGAGAATGACAATCATTAATCTTAATTTCTGTCTTTCAACTTTCAAACCTGAGACATAAAATGTATTTCGACTGCATCCGTATGTTGTAATGCGGTTTGTTTAATAGCCATCATTAAAGCATTCACGCATTGAATCTCATTGAAACTCAATGCATTGAATTAAACCGCCAGATGTAAAGTATTGTCATTAAGAGGTGAATTATGCTCCACAAAAGGAAATTTCCATGTCATTACTTGAGACGTATACTTCAAGCAGAAAGTTGTAAAATCAGGATAAGTTGTAAATGTTAGTGTAAGACTTCCTGTTGTGCTCGACTGACAAGATATCCACAGTCAAAGGTATACAAGGAAAAAAATCTAATGTGGGCATCACATGACTTTATCTACAGATTTAAATTTATTTTCTCTCTATTTCTTTAATAAATCATTAAATTGAGTTTAAATGCACAAAATAAAACATATAATTATTTTAAATTACACTTAATTTTCATTTTCAATTCACTTTTTGTTTTCATTTGGCAATTGAATTTATTTTCATAAGTAGTGTAGCGAAAATGAAAAAAAAAAAAAATCTTATGTGGGCAACACATGCCTTTCCTTATATAATGCAATGATTTTACTACTTTTGCAGTAAACAATATAGATTTTTCTTATAGTAGATACTTATATTCTTTCCAAGACATTGAATTTTCGGCAATTAGTCATCATTCCCATTGATTTAGCGTCATTTTTATCCATTTGGCGATATTTTCGTTAATTTGGAAACATTTTAAAAAGTCGCAAAGTTGGCGACATTCCGCCAAATTCGTCGCCAAAATCACGCCAAGCGTTGTAGACTGAGAAATTTGTTATTCTTAAAGCAGATGGATGACTATTGGCGTTCAAATGCAAAAGTATTACTCAAATTATCTTTTCTCATGAATGGAACGAACTATACTCATAAGAATGATGTCATCAAATTTAATGCATGATATTACATCTGAAAAGTAAACATATTTCACAGTAGTTAATATTTTTTTATTTATGTGATGTTTTGATAATTTTTTTCAAAAATGTGCAATATCTCAAGAATGGTTCATGTTATCGTTTTAAAATTTATGTCAATAGTTTCTAATGAAAAATTACATAAGAAATGTCTATTTTCGTAATTTTATTAGCGGTTTTGATTTTTTGACGATTTTTTCAAAATTTCACTCGAATATTTAGGGGAGGGGGGGGGGGGTTGAACATTCAATTGCGTATAAAAACAATAGGCTTCCAGTGTTTACAGATTAGGTATAAAATTTTCGCATCAAATGTTGTTCGAATCGGTCCATTCATTCGTCAATTATCGTCTCCACAGACTCACTGACACACACACACACGCAGATAGACAGCACCTCAAAAATGTTCGATTAGTGATCAGAGATGCTTGAAATGTGATTTCCTGTCGAAAACTCGAATTCGAATTTTCGACCCCGTCACAATACTTTCCTTATACATTACTGTATATAAGGAAAGTAAAAATGAAAATTAAATGGTTAAATAAGGGAGTACAGAACAAAATAAAACAACTGAATGAAAAAACATACTGAAATATTTTAACGAAGGAAGCCTGAGACGTTTAAATCGTTTGGTATTTCAACCTTTCATATTTTTCGGTGACTTTGGCAATTTATTCTCTCCTACCTCCAGCTACGTGTACTATCCTTAGTTGCCAACCTGATTTGAGTAAATGAAGTCACGATGTCGCGCCTCTTGCCGGTCCGGAAGAAGAAGGCTCTATTTTTGCCTTTGAAACCTGTTGACCAACTATTTTTGTATATATGCTGTATTTTACATTGAATTTATCACATCAGAATATCTCGTAGCGAAACGGGAATAACAGAAAAAAAAATAAACAACTTCGTTATATACCATATTATTTTATTGTATTTTACACTCATTTTGCGTCCATATTTACTGAATTTCACTAATGTTTCTTATTTTAAATTCCCTACTTCACACTAGGAGGCGGTATCGCTACTGCGGTTTAGTAATTTTTTTAGCATATGATTGGTATCTCATTTGGTGTTCAGTTTTTTGCTTTTGTGAAGAAAAATGAAGAAAATTTGAAGAAAATTCAAACCTTTCGTAAAATATCGGCTGCTCGTATGATTTTATTGTACCAGTCATCTGTGTTGTATTTTCCATATTCTTGTGATGATGCAAAACTAATATTATTGTAATATTTGAAATAATTCTAACAAAAAACTTACATTGTGAAAATTAAGCCGGTAAAATAATGAATGTGCTGAAGAAAGAATGTGCTAAATGATATTGTTCTTCAAAACATATATTCAAATATTCAATTTTAATCCACGAATAATCAGCTCTGTTCTAACAATACAAAATTAACTTCATTTCAGAATAACAAAAAATCCTAGTGCGCTTTGTATAATAATTTGGTAGGCAAATACACACGTACCCTTTTTATCCTGATTTAACAGTCGGTTTAACAGAAAAGAGAATATATATATATGACAAAGTTTTCATAAAATAAAACAAATGACTTCAGAAATTGAACATATCAATAATTTCCGTAATCTTATATTCCAAGACCGAAACTGATAAAATCCACTCAAACCTATAATATCGTCCGTCCGTTTATAAAATTTATATTTATATCTATTCCTTTATTACTCAAATCGAATAAATGTAAATCGTCTGTCGAATAAACACATTTGATTCAATTCCGATGCTAAACAACATGGTGTAATTTTCTCTGAATGCATTTTTGGAAAATAATCGTTTGCATAATGATATTCCTATGTAAGGCATTGAACTTGCTTTTATATTAATATCGTGACAACTCCTGGTCCTAGAAATTCGAAACAAGGACGAGTTAATCGAAGTAAAGTAGAGAATAATCATACCAAGTTAAAAAATAATATTGTTGCAAACGTCTAATATTACCTTACAGGAGTCTTTTCTTTTGAGAACCAGATAATATCCATCCAAGACGTGAATGTAGGGTTTCCAGAATTCCGAAGATCGAGTTTTTGCGACATTTGGCGACCCCTCTAATCTTCGGAAAGAATCTCCTAATGGAAGGTCTTGAATTCTTTCGAGTCTTTTTATATGAATCATAAATTAAACGTTTAATAAATGATAAAATAAAGCTTAGTGAGTAGTATATTAACTACTTAACGCGTTTTCCTTATTTTGTTTTACAAAACTATGGTTTCACTGTGCTAACAAAATTACAAGATAACAATAACTTATTTTTAATCAGTTATTACTTATTTTTTATGTGTAACCTTGTTAAAATATATAGAACGAAACTTTTTATGCGCTATACGTTTTAACGAAACTTTTTCTATGCTCTTGTTTCATGATTCCATAAATTATTTTATCACAATTCACCACTGTTTATTAGTGTAAATTACACGGCCACAGTTAGGATATGAACTTGAAGGACTTTAATAGGTCGTTTTATCTTCCATCCAATGCGGAAATAAAAATAAAATATACTTTCATCCTGATTCCTCGTTGGTGTTGATGTAGAAATTGAAGATTTTAAACAATAAATTTGTTCCTTTTGTTACAAAGTTCCTAAATAAATTTGTGAATTTTTTAATTTCCTGATAGATACCACAGCTTTAGTAATAGATTTTTCACTATCAGCTGTTGAAAGTTATTAACTAATAAATGCCAGTTTAAGTTTTCAAAATGTATTCAATCAGTTTTTAGAATATCGTGTTATTTTTTGTGTTACCATTTATGTGTATTTTTATATACATATGTTTTATGTGTAATGTATGTTGTTAATGTATAATGCGTTTTTAACACTTTCCAACATCGTTGAAAAGTGTTTATAACTTTGTTCATTCACTCTGTCTGTCTGTCTGTCCGTTCGCACAATAACTGCTGTAAAAATGACATTATCAAAATAATATTTTAATATGTTGTTGAGACGGTCTGTGGGACATATGGGAATGTCAATTAATAATATCACTCAATTAGTTTTGGATAGAACCCGTGTTGAAAAAGTGAAATGCATTGAAACCTACTGGACCTATTTCTCAAAGATTTCTTAAGCAAAGTTACAATCTATAAATTGCTTCGAAAATGTTTGGAAAAAGCCAAATTATTCCATAACATATATAAAAAAATTTGAGCAAAATATGTTTTGTAGTTTTTTGAATAAAAATTAAAAAAATAATTGCATTCATATTATATGAAGCGATCACATGACTCGCTTCAAAATATAATATAGCATCCATATTATTTTCCTATTATAAACATCGTGATTTTCAAGGTAATTTCAATTTATATATTTAGTGTTGCATCTGTCCTAAAACCGTTTTAATTTTGCGTATATTCTGTGCATCTATATTCTGTGCCAAAGCAATTACAATATTTTTAGTTTAAATGATCATCATACTTTGATTATTTCTACAACGAAGCTTAATTTTAATGGATGCAGAATGTAAACATGTGATTGTAAGATGAGTTATATAACAATTGCTGAATTGTTTTTCACGCAAAATTTACAGAGTCTGGAATAAAAGTGATATGAATGAAATATTCATTGCTTTTACATATAGGCTCAGAAGATTTATATTTCGATGACGTCATTTGAATAAAGTTTATTCTTTACTTACAATTAAAATATATCTGTGCTAATAATATTGATAATTTAAAATACTACAGCCTTGAATGTATTAATTTAATATACTACAGCCTTGAATGAACATTTTAGAGATGATTAAATGAAATTTCATTTCAGTTGGAAAGTATTTCATGATCAATGTTTTATACAAAATTGATCTTCCATGTTCAGATTGCAAATGGTCACTGACTTTAACAAAATTTCGTTTTACAGCTGAACTATAAATATTTTCTGATTTATTTCCCACGTTCAAATCTAGACAATATGCGCAGTATACCACCCAAATTGGCTCCAAATCACTTTATATGTTTTTAAGAGCACGATAGTTTAAACCATGTAACTCGCGCGTGCGCATGTGCGTGCTCGCTCTCACACGCATACACACACACATGTATACGCACACACACGAACACACACACGTGTACACACACACACACACAGAGAGACGCACACAAACACACACAAACACATCGCACACACACAAACACATCCACACACACACAAACACATACACACACACACAAACACATACGCACATACACATACACAAAAAAAAAGCTGATGTAGGCAACACATGACTTTCCTTATATAATGCGATGAATTTACTACTTTTACAGTAAAAAAATAGTTTTCTCGTATAGTAGATACTTATATTCTTTCCAAGATATTGAATTTTCGACGACTAGTCGTCATTTTCATTGATTTAGCGTCATTTTTATCCTTTATGGCTACATTTAAAAAGTCGCCAAGTTGGCGACATTCCGCCAAATTCGTCGCCAAAATCTCGCCAAGCGTTATGGATGGAAAAATTAGTTCATCTTACAGCAAATAAATGACTACTGGCGTTCAAATACAGAAGTATTACTCAAAATGTCTTTTCTCATGAATGGAACAAGCTAGATCCACGAGAATGATGTCACCAAATTTATCGTATAACATTACATATGAAAAGTTAATTAATTTATGGCATTTTTTGATAAATTTGTTTGAAAAATGTACAATATCTCGAGAACAGTTCATGCTAGCGTTCTAAAGTTTATGTCAATCATTTTCTAAGGAAAAATTACACAAGAAATGTCTATTTCCGTAACTTTATTAAAGGTTTAGATTTTTTGATGATTTTTTAAAAATTTCTCTCGAAAGTTTAGGTGGGTTCTGAACATTCGATTACGTTTAAAAACAATAGGCTTCCAGTGTTCACGGATTGTGATTTTGTGCCAAATTTCATTGGAATCGCTCCATTCGTTCGTGAGATATTGTCTCCACAGACTCACTGACACACACACACACACACATACTTTCTCACACACACACACATACACATACTTTCACACACACACACACACAGACATCACTTCAAAAATGTTCGATTCGTGATCAGAGATGCTTGAAACGTGCTCTCTCGTCGAAAACTCGAATTTGAATTTTCGACCCCGTCACCATACTTTCCTTATACATTATGTATATAAGGAAAGTAAAAATGAAACTAAAGAGTGCCAAACGACATTCGTTGCATTTAGGGATCCCACTGATGAGTTAAATATTAGAATTAGTAATTAATACACGATTTCTCTTGGGATACTTCGACTAAAATAAAAAGTCTGCTTAACCTGCTGCTAAAATCATATCAGTCAAGGAATGTAAAATAAATTGCAATAACTTTCCCCATAGTTTCACCTAGCTCAGTGCTAGGAAATTAACGATGGAGCGCACATTTTAAAATTCTAGTTGCGAAAATTTCTAAAAATTGCAATCCTGTTCTAAATTTCACATTGTCACAGAATGAAATTCAACAGCTTTATTGCATTATTTCTGGTATTATCAAATCCATACTTCACAGATAAATGCACATATACATCAGAGAGGCAGGTATATTTAAAAAAAGATGTTTAAAATATGTTCACGAGATCTTAGAACGCAAATCATCCATCAAAATCTAGAACTCAAAAATTTAAGGGAAAGCCAAACTTTATAGAAAAAAATATGATGCGGACAGCACATGACATTCCTTATATAATGTAATGAATTAACTACTTTTACAGTTAAAAGAAATGTTATCCTTATAGTAGATACTTATATTCTTTCCAAGATATTGAATTTTCGTCAATTAGTCGCCATTTTCATTGATTTAGCGTCATTTTTCTCCATTTCGCGAGATTTTCTTTAAATTGGTAACATTTAAAAATGTCTCCAAGTTGGCGACATTTCGGCAAATTTGCTGCCAAAATCTCGTCCAGTGTTGTGGACGGAGAAATAAGTTAGTCTTACAGCGGATAAATGACTATTGGCGTTCAAATACAAAAGTATTACTCAAAGTATCTTTTCTCGTGAATGGAACGCATTAGATCCACAAGAATGATATCACCAAATTTACAGCATGATATTACTTATGAAAAGTGAACATGTTTCTTAACAGTTAATATTTTTTTTAATTTATGGGATTTTTTGATAAATTTGTTTGACAAATGGGCAATATATCGAGAAAGGTTCATGCTAGAATTCTAAAGTTTATGTCAATCGTTCTCTAAGAAAACATTTCATAAGAAATGTGTATTTGCGTAACTTTATTAAAAGCTTTGATTTTTTGATGATTTTTTCAAAATTTCACTTGAAAATTTAGGGGGAGGGGGTGCTCAACATTCGATTGTGTTTTAAAACAATAGGCTTCCAGTATTCAAGGATTGTGATTTTTGTACCAAATTTCATTCGAATCGCTTTTTTCGTTCGTGATATATCGTCTCCACAGACTCACTGACACACACACACACACATACACACATGCACACACACAGACATCACTTCAAAAATGTTCGATTCGTGATCAGGGATGCTTGAAATGTGCTCTCCCGTCGAAAACTCGAATTCGAATTTTCAACCCAGTCACAATACTTTCCTTATGCATTACATGTATATAAGGAAAGTAACTGGAAATAAGTAAATATAGATCCAAATAATATATCTGAAACTATCTAAAGACATTAATTGCGTTACACTGATTGGGTTATGGTGACGATGTGCAGAAGTGCAAGTTGTTAATCAAAGCATTCCCAGTCGATATCGACTGCTACTGAAAGTATGATATTTTATGACTACCGTTAATCATATCATTAAGCACATGAACTGGAAAATAGATTGTGAAGCTGCAATTAAATACGTCACAATTAAATGATCTGTATTATTATCTAGGGATATAGATATGAGATATGACAAAGCGTTCGTCATTTAAGTTTACTACAAAACGTCAAATGTATGCTGAGTTTGCAAGTGAAACAGCTGCAGGCAATAAATGTATTTTCATGAGATACATTAATTTTATTTTGCATGTTCTCATACTATCATACTATGTAATATAATATAGAGAAAATATTGTTTTAACGAACATTTTCGAAGTAGATTTTTTGATGCCAAGTTATGTTTCAAGGCCTCTTGAACACGTCACTATGTTGTTTTGATTATTTTTAGAATGATGCCAGTTTCTCTGTCTGTCTGCCTGTAGTTCACGATAGCGACCACAAATATTAATGGAGTTTCTCGAAACTTTATATCCGGCTTTGTTATATCTAGAACTATAATATCTATAATTAGATATAATTTTTTTAATTCCAGAGAAAACTTTGAAATTTATTCAACATTTTATATTTTTTCAGCATGACATCATGGAGCAAGATTTGATAGAATCATGCATAAAAGGGTTTATTTATAGCTCAATGATCATGAGACGTTATTGATAGTTTCATTCGTTGTTGTAAAAAAAAGCCGAGATATAAATTGTTATTGTTTGTGACGTCATTAGCACCCCCAGGATGCAAATACCCCCCGGGTGGTACATTGACTGTCAAGTGTGGTATCAATCGAAAAATTTTTCAAGTTCTTTAAAGTGAGGGGTTACAAGCTGCAATAGCAATCATTTGGACTCACGATTGTGTACCAATTTTTCAAAAATGTTCTTGTAAAATTTGAAAAAAAAACTTTAAATAATGGATTATGATATGTTGATTTGAACCACCAAAGTCAAGTTGAGCAACACACCTGATAAGCGCAAAATTTATCGGTAATTACATTAAAGCGATTTTAGGGAAATTTGGTTTTGCTGATGCTGAATGTGGTATATATTTTGCTAGATTGGCTCTAATTTTTGAGCTAACGGAATAAAATTGTCTCTAAAGAGTGTGTGTTAATATGAGCTTAAGAGAACACGGAGATCTGAAGATACCAAGTGTGAAATCCCTTAAAATTGTTTTCTTCGAGATTACCCAAATTTTTTAAAAGCTAAGGCACAACTTTACTAGATAGAATCACAAATATTATTAATAAATTTTGTAAAATTCAAATCATAGATGAGTGTACGAATTTGATGAACATCAAAGATTACTATTTTTGTTTTTTTATACTAAGTCCAAGGAAGCAGCTACAAATGCATATGAGGCAGTCGCAATCTTTGTCCAGGTCGTATTTGGGTAAAATCATAATTTGCTGAATATTCATTTTCTTGAAAACAGGAGCCGATTTTGCAAAACTAGGAACTGTTTGGGTTCTACACCCCTCAAATACCCTAAATTCGTTCAAATATCCCTGATAACTAGAAACAAATGTCCTTTTACTGACCTGTATGTACAAACCATATCCATCTAGGTTTCCTTCACTCGAAATGGCTAGTTGTTACTAACTGTGACACTACACACTTAATAAAATTTCTGAATATCAAAAACCGTTATAAATTTAGGCACAACAATGGTGCATATTTCATTCTATTCACATGAACATTGTGGCACTTAGTAAAACAATCTTTTAACTTCGATCACTATATGTTGCTTTATTTTCTAAGTTTCTAGAGATTATAAGCTAAAAATGCATCAATTATAGCATTATTTTAAAAGTTTTGATTTGAAGAATGATCAATAAACGATTTGGTATTTGAAACGTATCCCTATAAGTATAATGAAATCAAAAACTATTCATTCACAAAATATAATTTAAAAAATCGTCTGCTGTAACTATTTTGCACCAATAGGAAAGAAAGAAAGAGTGAGAGGAAAATGTATGAGATATTTTTTGTGCACGACGGTACATTTTGTGTGTCTGGTCGCTCACGAGTTACAGCTGAAAAAATGTTAGAAAAACAATTCTGCAATTTCTAGAACTTTCGAACACAATTCTGAAATTTCTATTTTAATAATTACGCATAGATCCAGTCCCACGTGTATGCAAATTTTCAAGTTTCTACCTTCAACAGCTTAGGCTGTGTAATTCATCCCCCAGTAATTTATTTATTCTCGCTTAGCTGTAAGGAATAGATGCAAGCAAAAAATTATTTCATCTAGAAGAATCTATAGAATATAATTTCTAATATTCGCAGCTGAATAAAAAACAGTGAGAAGACCTGGTTATGAAATCCAGATTATGTCCCGATTGTTACCTATTATATCCCTTTGAACTTTAAATAATTTACTAGAATTAAATGACAGGATAGTAACTGCGATGAGCATAGCTAGGAGCTAGGTTTTTTAACTGTCAGTGTTTTAACAATTACATTTTTAGCAAGCACTTTTTACAGCATCAGTTAACCGAAGATACAACTTCCCTGGCACATGCGTAGCGTGTGCACTAAACAATAATTTATTATTTTAAAGTATAGAAATAATACGCAGGCCTGCACTAAACAATCCGTTATTATTTTAAAGTATTGAAATAAAACGCAGGCCTTCACTAAACAATCCGTTATTATTTTAAAGTATTGAAATAAAACGCAGGCCTGCACTAAACAATCCGTTATTATTTTAAAGTATTGAAATAAAACGCAGGCCTTCACTAAACAATCCATTATTATTTTAAAGTATTGAAATAAAACGCAGGCGTGCACTAAATAATCCTTTATTACTTTAAAGAATTAAAATAAAACGCAGGCCTGCACTAAACAATCCTGTAGTGTTTCAACGTATTGAAATCAAACACAGGCCTGAACTAAATAACTCTCTACTATTTTAAATTAACGCAGGCCTTCTGCACGGGCGTATTCAATCCTTGTCGATAATTCACAAAATAAATCAACTTTTATCATCAACTTTTATCTCAAATAACACATAAATCTGATATCAATCAAATTAATCTTTGTATACTAAAACTAGCTGTATCACATCCTGAAAACTCAAATCCGTTCCATGTATTTTTTAAACTTAACACTTTTCTAGATAAATTAATATAGTGTAACTACATAACCATATTCACCTAATTTTTTAATTACCCGCACTAAAATAAACTTTAATATTGAGTCACAAACTGTAAAACTTATTTTCTTCCATCCCAAATCCAACTTTATTACATTTTGTCGCCAATTTCATGAGTGACCATATATATATATATATATATATATATATATATATATATATATATATATATATATATATATATATATATATATATATATATATATATATATATATATATATATATATATATATATATTTATTTATGTGGGGTATCGATAACGATCTTGGTACAACTTCAAATGCTTTTCACCATAAATTCGATCTGAACTAAATATAGACGGTCGTAAAACATTATGAGCAAAAGGTAAACAGCCATAAAACGAGTTATTTCCGTTAGAGATATATAAGGCGATCCAGGTTAATAATTTATGTGATCTCAAAAATAGAACAGACACCTCATTTTCAGAAAAATATTTACTTTCTCATAAATAACTTTGAAAGTGATCATTATTATTATTATTGTATAATGATTTAACTAATTTTAAATAAAAATAAATGAATATTGTGAACACATAGGGTAAATACAATTAAAGCTAACTTATTCAAAGTCTTTTTATAAATAATCTTATAAAATGATCCAAATATAGCAGGGTTGACGAGAGGGGAGGGGAATCGGGAAGAAATTGGATATTGGCCCATTTGAGGAGTAATCTATGTAGAGAAAGCATGGGCAACCGAAAGACCGAAACCCTTGTCATGTGACTTGAATACTCTTTACACCCAGAGCGTTCCGTTTCCCCTCTAATTCAAAGGGAGAAGGTGAATACCAAAGCGTCCTTGAAAGAAAAAATATATTTTTCTAATTACTTCTGTTCCCCCTAGGAATTGGAGGATAAAAAATTTGTAGGAAATATTGGTGAGCTTCGTGATGAAATTATTCCATCAATGTATGTATAAAAAAATATTCATTAAAACATCTTAAACTGCGTTTTACTGCATTTTGGCGATATTTGGCGGTTTTTGAAAAACGAAACTGTGATATCGCGCCCGCGCACTTTGTATGCGCGCAAGAAATAGTTTGTGCTGCCTAAGATATAATTTTGAGATTGCAATCCGGTATATTTATTACATCCCGGGATATCAGAAATTAAATTATTTCAATTTCGGCATCCCGCGGGGTTAAAAATATATTTTTACTTCATTTCACAGATAAAGAAGATATATTTTAATTATCTTACGTTCTGATTTATTTGTCTATAACTATTACGCGTATGTGAGTGATACTAGCTCTTTGATTGGTCCCGGCTAGCTCAGGAGAACCTGGCCCGGAACTGGAGAGGAATTATATGTAACTAGGAGGGGGAAGGGACCCAGAGATGTGCTAACAGTTGGGCCAGAGATAGCTTTCCACAAGACTGATCAGTATGGAAAATTGTCAAAACCCGCAGAAAAGATTTTATAAAGATGTAGTTCACAAAACTACTACCAGGGGAAATATTTGCGCTTATGAGACATTAAGAACAAAATTCTGTAAAGTCATTGCGAACTCGAAATTGAGTAATGAATTTTGAGAATGCCAGAGAGAATTTAAGTAACGTAATTTTAAATAAGTTAGAAATTTATTTGAGAAATAAATATACATTATATTTATTAAATATAAGGTATTATCCAGAAAATATACATTTTTTTTCTCAAACAATTCGGCAAATGCATGGACAGAATTGCAAATGCTTAAACTAATTTATTTTTCGTTGAAATGGCACCTCATGTTCTATACTGGCATCGTCAAAAATAAGTGTAGAAAAAACCATAAACGTCCTATAGTTATAATGCTTATTTATTAAAAACTACTAACACCCAAACACTGAAATTTTGTGTATTAATCTAATGGTTGAGTTCAAATCTGCCGATTCCTACAATTAAAGTTCACAACTATATGCATCGTTCCTTTTATTTCAATAAAAATATGTACTAAATTGATATTTAAAATAAATTTTATTACTATAAAAATCGTGTAGCTATGTATGCGTAATGGGAATATAAATATAAAACTGTTGTATTCAAAGTAGCTTTGACGGAGGTACCTGTATAACATTACCATTACACATGTAAAACCATTTGTTCCAATTTGTATATAAATAAAGTTGTAAAATATTTCTGGAGAATGAACTAAATTACTTACTTTAATTACAAGCACCCTGCATTTAGAAATGTACATTTTGTCTAAATTCAGTATAGAAAAATCTAATATAAAAGTTTACTATATTATTGTAGAAAATCGTAAATTATTTTTAATCAAGAAAAATAATATACTTCAAATAAAACATTATCACCAATTCTCAAGAATACTGGTTTTTAAACCCTTTTTACCTGACGGAAAGTTTTCCATGATTGTGTGTATCTTAAACTACTTTTATACTTTTTATGCCGTTTCTTTTTTCAAACTTTTAGTATTAAACCTTCAAATATTTTTATTACTAAAAAAAATATAAAACTTGTAATAAAAATGAACACTAAATAGAAAAGAAACTGAAATAGTTTTTTAATATTTCTGTTCAATAGTATGTTCCAAATGTGTAATTGTTCTGATAAGTTTTTGACTTTTAAATCCAATTCTTATATTTTTTCTATATACAGGGTGTCCCAAAAACATTGATCGCGATTTTTATTCCTGAAATATTGTTCTTAGACATATATAATAAATTAAAAAGTTTCTTATAAAAAGGTACATAATTGTATGAAATCGATGATGTAAGAAATTTCAGCATTTTATCATAAAAAGTCCCTGAGATATGAAAAGACAAAAATGCTGACTTAAACTACTTTTCGATGCATCGACATGGGTTCTCAGAGGGGAAAAATCATGTCGGCAGATCGCGTTTCAGTGTTCACAAACAAATTATGAAAGAAAACAATGATTGCATAAATAAATGGTAATTTTGTTATTTATTTGTACAAAGTATCTACTCTGTGTAGAAATAATAACTTTACACAAATATTACAAAGTAGTTCAAAATGTTTTCCATCCATGCCAAAGATCCATTAAAGATAAGAGGCAGATATTATTTATCTATGATGCATTTCTACGATGCGTCATTTGCACTCTTGCTGTAAACATTTAATGTGTGATTAATCTCTCACCAACTTTGTTTAAACATATCTCTGGGACTTTCTATGGTAAAATGCTGAAATTTTGTACATCACCTTAGTAGTGTATGGGCACATTTTATTCATTGGAAATGTTTTTGTACGGGGACCCTATAAAAATTCAAATTTTGTATTTCTTAAAATTTAATTCCCTGAAAGTTTTTATCGATTTCATAAAATTCTGTACCTTTTTCACGAAATTTTGTAATTTATTATATATGTCTAAGATCAATATTTAATGTATAAAAGCTGAGGTCAATGTTTTTGGGACACACTGTATATATACGTGTTTCCTGGAAGTATTTGAGAACCACAATAATTTTGAAAGGAAAGTTCCCTGGAATGTACATTGTAGATCACGTTTTAGTGAAGTAATCATGCTCGATGGATTAAAAATGATAACAGCTCTTTAGCTGAGAATAAATAAGGTAAGTTCTAAAATATAAGCAAATGTCGCATTTGATGAACATTAGCCTTTCAGAGAAAGCTACACGCGGTTAAAATGGCTAGCATTTCATATAATTACAAGGTCTCTTGAGTTATTTTTTTTTCTCTATTCAACTGCCTCAGACATCCCTATTAAATATTATTTATGTTATTCCTACTAAATATTATTATGCTAAAGCTAAATAAGCAATTAAGTAGCCATAAATAAGCAAAAATAATCTAAGTGTCACATTTGATGGCCATTAGCAATTCCAAAACAGCTAAACCCTGTTAAAATGGCTAGCTTTTCATATAATTACAAACTGTCTTAAGTGTGCTTCTCTACTCAACTGCCTCAAACATTCGTATTAAATATAATTTATGTCCATTGTATTAATCATCAGTATCCATTAGCAAGAAAATTTTCTGATGTGCTCAATGCACTACTTTCCTACAGATGAAAATTTCTATTATATGAAAAATTAATACATATTAGAGTTTTCTCATAACTAGATGTTGTTGAAAATAAAAAAGAAATAATGTCACGTGCAATTGGATATTCAGTAAAGTAATCAAACATTTTGATTGTGATACATGTAATGATTTATGTGTACTCAAAAATAAGCTAAGGGTCACATCTGACGGCCATTAGCCATTCCAAATCAGTTAAACGCGATTAAAATGGCTATATTTTCATATTACAAAATGACTTATGTGTGTTTCTCTACTCAACTGCTTCAAACATTCCTATTAAATATAATTTATGTCCATGTGTATTAATTATGTCCATCAGTATCCATTAGTACAAAAAGTTTCTGATGTGTTCAATGCACGACTTTCTCTACAGATAACAGATTTCGATTATATGGGAAAATAATACAAATTAGAGCTTTCTCATAAATATATGTTGTTAAAAATTATAAGGATTATTGCTAGTATCTAATAAAATAAGCATAATAATGTTCATGTAATTTGTTAATTATTTATGGGTATAATGCTGTTACTGTGAAAAGGTATAAATTTAAATATCTCGAAAACGAGTCGTGATAAGTTATAAACAATATCTTCCATTTATGTTGATTTAAAAGTACTTAAAACCCATGTAGTTATTTGATAATATTGATAATATTTAAATTTTTCATGATTTTCTTCATTTTATAGAAAAAAATACCAACTAATATATCCTCAATAGATCAAGTAATGGTTAAAAAAATTATCTCGTTTGTTTTAAAAAAAAAAAGAAACTCATAAAATGGCTATTTTTGCAACAATGCTTAACAAAATTTTGTTTTTTAAACTTTCGTTGATTTTCGACAAAATTTTTAAAGTATTAAAGGTATTGTTTTGATTTGAGTTCATTAATGAGTAAATAAGATTATGACATTTAGGGAATAGAAAAACTATACCAAATTTTATTCGATTTACTCAATACGTTTGGGAGTGTAGCGTCGGAGTGTGAAAACATTAATCAAGTATTAACTTATTTAATAATAATAAGTTTATTAATTTTTCCCTTTAGTTCAAAGACGTTGAATGCTAGCTTCTTATAAATGACCCCATTTTCTATTAAATAAAAATCAAATATCAAATATTAGTTTCTAAATTATTTTTAGCCGTAAGTATAATTTTATTCGCAAAAAATAAATTTAATACGTATAAGCTGAATAATTTACTACAGTTTTGATATACACTCATTGCCATAAAAATTTGTGCACCAAGAAAGAGTTGTCAGAATCGAACGAAATTTTATATATGTGAGTGCAACGCCGATATGAGTAAGTGATTGTAAAATCAAAGCAAAAGGATCAATTATTATAGGAAAAACTACAAATGAATGAAGGTACTAGTACACTGTTGGGTCACTTCTAGCGTGAATACACCATGCGATACCGGTGGACATTTAAGCATACAGATTCCGTATGGTTTCCTGCGTCATTTCATTCCACAGTTGTTGTAAGCGCGCTTTTTGTTCGACCAAACTCGTAGGCTGCCCAAATTGCCGTAAAAAGTGATCCCAGACATGCTCGTTCGTTGAAAAATCTGGGGATCGGATAGACAAGGGAAAGGTGGTAATGTGGCGAAGGCATTCCTGTGACACCCTTGCTGTGTGTGGCCGAACATTGTACTGTTGAAAAATACCTCCTGGGAGTCCTGCCATGAGTGGTAACACGCGTTGAAGGATGTCACGAACATACCGCTGGGCTGTCATGGTTCCGTGGATCAATATTAGAGATGACCAAGTGTCGTATGAGATGGCACCCCATATCGTCACACCAGCGGTGGGAGCGGTATGCCGCTGTAAAGCTAAGGCAGGATTGAGGCGTTCACCATGGGACCTCCAGACACGTACACGGTTGTCATCACTACCCAAATTGAATCTCAATTCGTCGCTGATGACGACCTGGTTCCATTCGGTTGCGGTACAATCCCGTCGAGCGCGACACCACTCCAAACGGAGGAGACGGTGGGTGAGAGTCATTGTCAGCACAGGTAATGGGCGTCGCGAAAGCAAATGTCCTTCAGCTAGGTGCCTCGCGATGGCACGGACAAGCACAGGGAACCGTAGTGAATGTGCAGCCTGTGTCCGGATGACGGACAATGTTGCAGTTGGCGCTGTACGGGCGTGTCGGGTGGTGTAATGATCTTCTCGGCTATTGATCTGCCGAGAACGTCCTAAGCCTGTACGTCGTGTATGCAACCTCTCTCTCATCCACTGGTCCCAACAATACCTCAGAGTAAAGTCAGAACGGCCAAGGTGGCTAGCTACTGGTTGGTTGATTACCCGGCTTTCACAATCCCAATGATTCTTCCCCTCTAGAACTCTGACAGCTGATCATATTGTCTTCGATGGCGGCGTAACGGCATCCTTAATGAAAAAGCGTCCCTCTGCAACATATTAAGTACAGACAAAATGCCTTTGCGTTCCTTTTTCCTGCGCCAGGGAGAACGAAGTTCAACGTACTCTGGTGGCATTACGCAAAGCGCAATCACGCTGTATTTCTAATCATTTACATATCTGCCAGACACGTACCTTCATGCCATGTTTCGTTACTATCCCACAATTACTTTTTGATGCGAAAAATTTTATGTCAATAAGTGTATATAGTGTAATGACATAATAAAGTAGCTTTATGTTTGGAAAATTATTATTCCAAAATTTGCTATAATTAATATTTCACCATTTCCTACAAATTTGATTAGATCATAATAGTTTCTAAATATTGATGTCAAACATTTCAAAATAACAGTATTTACAGAGTATTAACTCATTTAATTAATGAAAATTGTATTTCATTTTTTATCAATTTTCCCATTTTACTTCAAAATGCGAAATATCTTGTAGAGGGCGAATGTTAGCTTCTTATAAATGACGCTATTTTCTAGTAAACAAAAATAAAATATTAAAATTTATATTTAGATCAATTTTATTCTAAATGCACTATAATTGATATTTCATCATTTCTTACAAGTATATTATGAATGAATATACTTCTGATAATCGTTAAACTGACTGTGAAGCGTTTTAATCCGTGCAAATGGAGATCACAAACGCATCCCTAAGTGCAAAATCATTTATATATGAAGCATCGGAGATATATGCAAGTCCATTAGAAGCCTCAGAGATATAAACTCCATTTCCGACTAATGCAACAACTATGTAGTGGAATAGCGTGATAAGATATTAAAGATAGATGATGAGTTATAGAACTGATTGTTTACATAGCACATTAAAGTATTCGTTTAATTTTCAGATTAATTATAGTTAAATCACATTGGACAAAGTCCCACATGTAGCATCAAGTTCTAATTCCACAATGCTTAAAAATTATGACATATGACTCAAATATAGCCCTTATGACCTAAGTCTATTTCTAAAGACCCATATATCCATAATGGCCCACATTTGTGCTTAAAGATCCATATGATCTACATGTATCCCTAATGATCTACATGTATCCCCAATGACCCACAAATATCTCTTCAAGGTTCGCATATTTATCGCATATGTATCCCTTTGCATATATCTTCACTAGAAACTGTACCCGTCGTTTTCCGGGATTTATAACAGGGATTAATTAAATTCATTAACATTTCCGAAATGCTTAGTTGCCTGCTGCGTGACCGCCCGATTCAATTCGTTGGTCTTGTTCCTGGGCAGCTGCTTTCGCAGCTCACGGCAGAGGAAGAAAATATCATTGGTAGAATAGTCTTAATAGATATGTCAGCTCCTTTGTCCCCCATGCGTGGGGAGCTAACAGTAGCTGGAACAGTTCCAGAAGAGGGTCCGAACTCTAGTGAAAAGAGCAGTTATTTTCTACCAAAATATCAATGACATGCCTCGGATAAAAAATGTATAATTAATTAAAGGATGAGTTTATGATTTTTTTTCCAGCGTAATCTGTGATAACGTATGCAAGTACTGAAATAAAAATGAACAATAATTGACAAGTCATTTTTTGTATATCGTAATATAAATATTGTTGAGGTTCAAAATATCCGAAAACTATATATTTGTCAAAATTATCTAGAAATCGTCTAATCATTGTACGGGTTCCGTTTACGGCTAGTTCGTTTGCAAGACAATATTTTGATCTCTTCTGTGGTGTCAAGATGGAAACTCTGTGATAATATTTTAGGTCTCTAAGGATTTGATTTGTGCGAAAATCGGCCAAAATCGTTGGGAATAGGGCTAAAATATAAAATTACTAAAAATCTAATTCGAAATTTAGAAAAATATACGCTGAGGTGCACCTATTCGGGTCCTGCAGTACCTGTGTACTAAGTTTTATGGTCGTGACTCTTACGCTTTCAGCTACATGTTGCAGACGCATTCACACATACACAAACATCTTTATTTATTAAATAAAATACTAAGTATGAAACAAGACAAATAGTAGAAGTAAAATAATGATCCCTCAGCTGGTAATTGGAAAGCTACAAAATATATTATTTTTATCCTGTCTCTAATTCAACCCAATGGATACTTGTCTACCCAGTGGCTTCATTCGATGTCTTAGCAACTAATCTATCTATATATACTAATTGCCAAGTGCCCGTCTATCTGTCTGTCTGTCTGTCCGTCTGTCTGACTGTCAAGCCTTTTTCAGGCACTTCCCGAATAAATAGAGACTTGCAATTTGGTTCACGGCTCGAGCGCTCGATAACACCCCTTGGAAAAGTCGAATTTTTCGAAAACGTTCTCTACAGGGGGTGCTCCACAGCAAAACGTTCGAAAAGTGAAATGATAGGACAGTATAATTTGCAATAAGATAGAAACTTCAAATATGGTGCATTTGTAAATTGTTCGAAAGGAAGAAAGTATGCAATTTCAGATTTATAATATTTTCTACTTAAGGGGGTGCCGCACACCAAAATGTTCGATTTATCGAATAAATGAAAAACGGCTCCTTTAAAATTTGATAGAGGCTTGAAATTAGGTATATGGACTAATCATTTTATGAAAACACCCAAGCCGAATATAGTTTCTCAAAAATGTTCTTTTAAGGGAGGTACTCCAGAGGAAAACGTTCGAAAGGTGAATTGATAATAAAACATACTGCGGGATGAGATAAAGATTTGAAATTTGGTGTACGGGTAGATAGTTTGGAAGGAAGAAAGTGCACAATTTCAGTTTTCCAATATTTTCTACTTTAGGGGTTGTCGCACACAAAAATGTACGATTTTTGGAATGAAATAGAAACACCCCTTTTAGAACGTGATACAGGCTTGATATTTGGTATATGGGGGAATCATTTAATAGAAAACCCAAGAAGAACGGAGTTTTCCAAAAATGTATATTTAAGGGGGAAGGGGGAGGGTACTCCACAGAAAAACATTCGAAAGGTGAAATGATAGAAAAAGTATGCTTCGCGATGAGATAGGGACTTCAAATTTGGTATACGTGTAGATAGTTAGAAAGGAAGAAAATGTGCCATTTCAGTTTTCCAACATTTGCTATTGTAGGGGTGCCTGCCGCACACTAAAATGTTCGATTTGACGAACAAATGAAAAACGCCTCCTTTACAATGTGATAGAGGCTTGAAATTCAGTATATGGGGTAATCGTTTGATTAAAAACCCTTAAGGTTAATACTGTTTTTCAAAACTGATCATTTAAGGGGGTGCAACACAGATAAACGTTCGAAATATGAAGTGATGGAAAAACATTCTTGACGATGAGATATATACATCAGATTTGGTGTACTGGTAGATAATTTGAAAGGAAGAAAGTGTACAATTTCAGATTTCCAGTATTTGCAACTTTAGGGGGTGCCGAACACCAATATGTTCGATTTTCGGATTAAATGAAACACTCTTCCTTTTAAATGTGTTAGAGACTTGATATTTGGTATATGGACCAATTATTTGATAAGAAACCCAAGGCGAACAGAGTTATTCAAAAATGTTCATTTATGGGTGTGCTCCATAGAAAAACTTTCGAAAGGGGAGATGATAAAATAGTATGCTTCGAGATGAGATAGAGACTTTAATTTGGTGTACTGGTGGATAGTTAGAAAGGAAGACGTGTGCAATTTAACTTTACAATATTTTCTTCATTCGAGGATGCCGCACACTAAAATATTCGATTTGCCGTATAATTGAAACTCGAATTATTAAAAAATGACAATATTCAGGGGTTGCTTATTGCGAGACTGTTGATTTTCAACGGGTATTCGGCTAGTTCCAACTAAATATTGGGTAGAATCATCTTACTCGCTCTGTGAAACAATATGATTATGAAGGTTGATAATCCGAGATACTATGAAAAATTATATGTTATTACTAAGACCTACCACCTCTAACACCAAACGGAATTCAAACTGTCTATTGGACGGCAAGAAGAGAAATAGATTACCTACCGTCTTCTGGAATAGGATAATAAACGTTGTTTTTTCCCCCTGCAATGCATGGTAATGTATAGGGAAAGCATTGGAATCATGTCGGAAATCGCAACTCGAGTTTTCGACGGATCTACACGGTTCGAGACCTCTAAAATACGAAAAATCTATTTTTAGCGTGACGTCTGTGTGTGTGTGTCTGTGTGTCTGTCTGTCTGTGTGTCTGTCTGTGTGTCTGTCTGTGTGTCTGTGCAATGTATGTATCCACTCTAATGCAAAGACTTATGGATCGAATTTCATAAAATTTGGTAGAAAAGTCACTTGGGTATGACCCTGGTGCTGATTAGTTTTGGTACGATTCGTAAAAACAGAACCCGCCTTTTTTTGCGAAATGCCCCGTGAAAATTTCATGTATCCACTCTAGCTAAAATTCTAATTGACCAAATTTTACAAAATTTCGCAGAAAAGTTACTTGCATGATACTCTGGTGCTGATTAGATTTTGGTATTAATCGAAAAAGAGCAACCTACTCTTTCTACGAAATGTCCCACAAAAATGTCATTTGTCCACTCTACCTAAAATACTAATTGACCAAATTTCACAAAATTTGGTTGATAAGTTACTTGTGGGGCACTCTGATGCTGATTAGATTTTGATACGATTCGGAAAAAAAAATTAACCTGTCTTTTTTTTTTCAAAATGGCCTGCAAAAATCGTTAAAATATAAAATAAAGAACTACGTATGCTCAAATATATCCATTAAATGCTTGTTTTATACGTAACTGTTAACGAAGAAAATAATAAGATCAACTCCATTACACTCTCCATTACATCCATCAACTCCATTACACTAGGACTAGCCGATGGGCGCGGTAGCCCATTGGTTAGCGCGCTGGAGTTGCACTCGGTAGGCCCGGGTTCGATTCCAGCCACTGCCAAAACTGCCGCCGTGTTCACGCGGAGTACGATCACGTTAAACATGTGGGTCCGTTAGTCCTTCCGAGAGGTTGGTGGTAGGGGAAGGAGGGTACGGTCCCTGTGGATGCCTCCCCCACTGGGTTCCGGTCCAAATTGGGTGCACTTCCCGGCCGTCCAAACTGTTACCTTACACCTACCTTACACCTTTCTGGTAGTCCAAATGGATGCTCAAGTCCTTGTTGACGAGCCGGACGGCCTGGGTTTTCAACACCTTTCTGGTAGGTCGGACGGTCTGGGTCTCAACAACAACAACACTAGGACTAGCCGTTCTCGAGATATTTTAGTTTTTTGGTATTTTCTCTACGCCAGCTTTGAAAATAAGTCCATTTACCAAATGAGAACGAAAATTGAATTAATAGTGAATTAAATGTAATTAAAATAAAGACATCGTGGATGTAAGTCTGCAGGGAAAATCATGTGCTGCCCACATCAGATGTTTACTTTCCCTGCAATATATGGTAATACATAGGGAAAGTATTGGAATCATGTCGAAAATCGCAACTCGAGTTTTCGACGGATCTACACGCTTCGAGACCTCTAGAATACGAAAAATCTATTTTCAGCGTGACGTCTGTGTGTGTGTGTGTCTGTCTGTCTGTCTGTGCAATGTATGTATCCACTTTAGCTCAAAAACTAATGGATCAAATTTCATAAAATTTGGTAGATAAGTCACTTGAATGTGACCCTAGTGCTGATTAGTTTTTGGTATGATTCGTAAAAACAGAACCCGCCATTTTTGCGAAATGGCTCGTAAAAATTCCATTTATGCGCTCTAGCTAAAATACTAATTTACCAAATAGATAACCATGTAGATAAGTTTACCATGTAGATAAGTTACTTGTTAGATACTCTGGTGCTGATTAGAATTTGGTACAATTCGGAATAAAAGAACCCGCCTTTTTATACGAAATGGTCGGCAAAAATTTCATGTATCCACCCTAGCTAAAATACTAATTGACCAAATTTCACAATATTTGGTAGATAAGTTACTTGTGGGGTATCTGGTGCTGATTAGATTTTGTTACGATTCGAAAAATAACAACCTGCCTTTTTTTACGAAATGGCCCTCAAATAGCGCCAAAATCTGAAAAAAAAAGTCTACGCATGTTTTTGTTGTTGAGACCCAGACCGTCTGACCCACCAGAAAGGTGTAAGGTAATGGTTTGGACGACCGGAAAGTACCACCCAATTTAGACCGGAACCCAGTGGGGGAAGCATACACAGGGACCGTACCCTGCTACCCCTACCACCAACCTCTCGGAAGGACTTACGGACCCACATGTTTAACGTGATCGTACTCCGCATGAACACGGCGGCAGTTGTGGCAGCGTGCAAATCCAGCGCGCAAACCACCGGGCTACAGCGCCAGAAATGTGTCAACAGCACGCGGTGTCCCAGGTGGTCATCCACCCAAGTACTAACCGCGCCCGATGCTGCTTGACTTCGGTGATCTAACGAGAACCGGTGTTTTCAGCACGGTAGAGCCTTTGGCATAAGACATACGTAGTCTTAGGTTAGTACTTGGGTGGGTGACCACCTGGGAACACCGCCTTTCTGTTGGCACATTATGTTGAAATGTATCAATTAAATTCTTGTTTTATACGCAATTTTTGACGAGGAAAAAAATATAACGCACTCCATTATACTTTAGAACTGACCTTTCTCAAGATATTTGAGATTTCTTGCATTTTTGTTACGCCGCTGTAGGAAAAATATCTAATTACCAAATAAAAACAAAAATTGAATTAAAAATGCAAATTCAGTGTTATTTGGTGCAATTAAACTCAATGTAATGAATTATTAAAGAAATAAAGAAAATATGAATTTAAGTCTGCAGGGAAAGTCATGTGCTGCCCATAGGTGAAACCCGTTCAGGGAGTTAGAGTAGGAGACAAGACAACCGATAATATAAGGTATATAGGATGAACAGGTCATAAAGGTAAAATCTTGCTATCAAAGTGATTCACGGAATAATTAAATAAACGAGTATGCTATACTAACATCATTATAAAGGATACTAACATTATTATAAAGGAGCTCAAATCGTAGTATCAAACTGTCTAAAGCTACATATTTTTAGAGAAAATAATATTCAAAACATTAAATATTATAATGTATTTTAAATTTCAAATTTTTCTAATTTTCAAATTTTTGAGTTTACATTATTATTTTTCATTTTTATCTAATTATATAATTAATAATTATAATAATATATTTTTAAATTTATTTATTTATTTATTTTATTTTATTTTATTATTATTATTATTATTATTATTATTATCATTATTATTATTATTAGCGGCCATAATTGGGAAAGTTGTCTTGGATGTTATCGAGTGGTAGTTGATACACGGAGTTAGTAATTTTAATTACGAAATTGGGAGGATATGCATTATTAGTTGCAGTATTTAATAATTCTATAAATGTGCTAATTTATAATTGCCATCACAAATTATATACTCAAGACTTTTCGTACTACTATTTAGTGTACTTTCTAATTGCAATGCATACCTCCTAAGCATTATTGATTAGCATTTTTACAACTATGTATGTATATTTTTACAAATTTTTACTTTACAATATATTACATGATATTATTTTAGCACGTTTTTACAAACATGGTTTTGATTAAGTTATTATTTATATTTTGTATATAATTCCAAATCCTTCTAAAAGAAATTACTATGAAAACAAACACATTTTAAAACATAATACTGATTTTCCTTTTGGACTAAATAAAATTATTAATAGTCACAATATTGCTAAAAATGATTTATTTCATACTTTAAATAAACAACAAACTGTATACTTTGTTGCTTCCTCATTCTCACAAATTAGACTCACTCAGAGGGGAATACATAAAAATAAACACGCTATTAACTTCGACTTTGAGTCTCAACTATATAATCTAAATTCACTATTTGAATCTAACTATGATTGGAAAAAAGCAGAAACAGGGTATTTTCCATCGAAAAGCAACATTTAAATAAACTTTATATTTCACTCATAGATCTAAATAATAAAATGCAATTCAGACACCTTGTTTTTGACCTATTACTTTCCTTATATACATAATGTATAAGGAAAGTATTATGACGGGGTGTAAAATTCGAATTCGAGTTCTCGATGGCAGAGCGCGTTTCAAGCATCCCTGATCACGAATCAAACATTTTTGAAGTGATGTCTGTGTGTGTGCGTGTATGTGTGTGAAAGAATGTGTGTGTGTCAGTGAGACTGTGGAGACGATAACTGAGGAATAAACCGATTCGAACGAAATTTGGTACAAAAATCGCAATTCATAAACACTGGAAGCTTATTGTTTTTATACGCAATCGAATGTTCAGAACCCCTAAATTTTCGAGTGAAATTTTGAAAAAATTGTCAAAAAATCAAAACCGCTAATAAAGTTATGCAAATAGGCATTTCTTATGTCATTTTTCATTAGAAAACGATTGACATAAATTTTAGAACGCTAACATGAATCGTTCTCGAGATATTACTCATTTTTCAAAAAAATTATCAAAAAGTTATATAAAATAAAAAAAATATTTCCTATTGAGAAACATGTTCACTTTTCATATGTAATACCATGCAATAAATTTGGTGACATAATTTTTGTGGATCTAGCTCGTTCCATTCATGAGAAGAGATACTTTGAGTAATACCTTTGTATTTGAACATTAATAGTCATTTATCTGGTATAAGAATACCTTATTTATCCGTCCATAACGCTTGACAAGATTTTGGCGACGAATTTGGCGGAATGTCGCCAACTTGGCGACATTTTTAATTGCTACCAAATTAACAAAAATCTCGCCAAATTGATAAAAATGACTCTAAATCAATGAAAATGACGACTAATTGAAAAAAATTCAATATATTGGAAAGAATATAAGTATCTACTATAAGAATAACATTGTTTTAACTGTAAAAGCGGTAAATTCATTGAATTATATAAGGAAAGTCATGTGTTGCCCACATCAGATTTTTTTAAAATACAATCGAATGTTCAGAATCCCCCCAAATTTTTGAGTGAAATTTTGAAAAAATTATCAAAAAATCAAAATCTTTAATAAAGTTACGAAACTAGACATTTCTTATGTAATTTTTCCTTAGAAAACAATTGACACAAACTGTAGGACGTTAGCATTAACCGTTCTCGAGATATTACACATTTTTCAAATAAATTTATCAAAAAATTATGTATAATAAAAAAAATATTAACTCTTAAGAAACGTGTTCACTTTTCAAATGCAATATCATGCGACAAATTTGGTGATATCATTCTAGTGGATCTAACTCGTTCCATTCATGAGGAAAGATACTTTGAGTAATACTTTTGTATTTGAAAGCCAAAAAATTATTTATCTTCTGTAAGAATAACTTATTTCTCCGTCCATAACGCTTATCAAGATTTTGGCGACAAATTTGGCAGAATGTCACCAACTTGGCGACTTTTTTAAATGTTGCCAAATTAACGAAAATCTCGCCAAATGGATAAAAATGACGCTACGTCTATGAAAATGACGACTAACTGAAGAAAATTCAATATCTTGGAAATAATATAAGTATCTACTTTAAGAATGACATTTTTTGTTAACTGTAAAAGTAGTAAATATACTGCATTATATAAGGAAAGTCATGTGCTGCCCACATCAGATTTTTTTAATAAGAGCCAGACTGCTAGATATTAACCTCACGCTTTCACACCCGAAAGAGAAAGCAAACCAATCTTATTGTATTATTAATTACACAAATCCAATTTTTAATTATTTCAAATTTACATACATTTTTGAAATATTCATATCATTATTACCACTTAAAAATGTTATATAATAAATTCTTCTTTATAAATATCCTGTACCATAAAGACGTAAAATATACAACTACAAGCTTTTATGAGAACTGTTAAACAATACTGTATCGTGTTCGTGTTCTGAGTGATGCTACCAACTCTTTATCGACCAACATCACGGATATGTAGTCACAGGAAATCGCAATCTAAGGAACCTACTCTCAGTTTTTAAGCTATAGATCCAAATACATACTTCCACTTTTATATAATATAATGAAAATAATTCAAGCTTTTGCCATTGATCTAGATCAATATATATATAAACTATATGGGGTAAATACAACTGTCCTATTGAAGCCTTTAAGAGCTGGCAAGTACAAGTCACCTGGAATGTAAAACAAATGCGTCAACAAATTCCTATACAAAAATATAGATATAATTAGAAAGACATCTTAAAGAGATCAAATTACTTACTACAAGACAAATTGTAATCACTTTTGTTTTAATCACTTATGTTGCTAAGGCTTCAAGTAATTACGCGTTTATTTGAAAAAAACATTATTTGGACGAACTTCAACTACACCTCTATTCGTCAATATTATTAACTGCTATATACACTAATATCTCTATTATTAGTAAACAAATTATTGTTTACTACAAACTACTTAAACAAAACAACAACCTTAAATTTCCTTACCTAATGCTTCCATACCAAAATTCCATAAATCACCAATTACTTTTAGAACTGTTACTACAGGATTTAGTTTATATACCAATGATGCGGACAAACAACTTCTATTTATACTAAATAAATTTTATGATCATTTTGCTACACAGTGAACACATA
The DNA here is from genome assembly GCA_951213105.1 of Amaurobius ferox. Classification (NCBI taxonomy): domain Eukaryota; kingdom Metazoa; phylum Arthropoda; class Arachnida; order Araneae; family Amaurobiidae; genus Amaurobius; species Amaurobius ferox. Next base: position 101,360,040 of record OX578153.1, on the reverse strand, counting down.
TTATCAAAAACAGTTAATCAATAACTTAAAACGTTAACCTTACATCTATGATATAAAAATTTATGAGAGAGAGAGAGATTTCAACAATCTCTTTAATAATATTGACATTCATGATTTATATAAAGTCATACTAAATTTATTTAAACAATTTACTCATTCACAAAACATCTCTATTTCAAAATTTAAAACACTGTTAAAATGCATTCTGTTCAACCAGTATCTCTCTCAGGATTATTGCATATACAAATGGAAACAGCGAATTCCACAGGGAAGAATCTTATCCACAATTCTGGCCAAACTTTATCTATATTTTTACGAAATCCAGTACCCTCTTTACAGTCATATCATATACAGATTCATTGATGATCTAATTATTATTAAAATTACTAATGATGAAACAAAGTTAAGCTTTCAATTTTATCCTCCTAATCTACAACTAATTGAAAATGTTTATTCATCACACTGGATCAATTACCTAGACGTTAGTTTAAAAATTCAAAATAAAGATAAATTAAAAATTAAAATATATGACAAAACTGAATCATATAATTTCAAAGTAAACAAATTTCAACATTATTAATTCAATCTTTCAAAATCAGTATTTAAAAATATGATTAATAATCAGTTATTAAGGATACAAAAGTTAAGTACACCATATTACTACAAAGAACATATTGGTTGGTGTTGTGTCCACTTTGAAGTCAAATAGATCTATGTCCGTGAATCACAGCCCTTGCCAGATCCACTATCCTCTCAATATAAAGTTCACCCTGGAAAGGGAATTCTCCCAAGCTTTGCAGCGCTGCAAGAATAGCCGGACATGTAAAGATGTGTCCTGGAAAAAGCACCTCTTATAGAAGAACATATTATTAAATTAATAAACATCCCCATTTCATTAATACCCACCAAACCTTATTTTTATTTTCCTTATATACATAATGTATAAGGAAAGTATTGTGACGGGGTCGAAAATTCGAAATCGAGTTTTCGAAGGGAGAGCACGTTTCAAGCATCCCTGATCACAAATCAAACATTTTTGAAGTGATGTCTGTGTGCGCGCGAGCGTGTGTGTGTGTGTGTGTGTGTGTGTGTGTGTGTGTGTGTGTGGAAGTGTGTGTGTGTGTGTGTGTGTGTGTCAGTGAGCCTATGGAGACGATAACTGACGAACGAATGGACCGATTCGAACGCAATGTGGTACAAAAATCACAATCCGTAAACACTGGAAGACTATTGTTTTTATACGTAATCGAATGTTCAGAACCCCCCTAAATTTTCGAATAAAATTTTGAAAAAATCATCAATAAATCAAAACCACTAATAAAGTTACGCAAAGAGCCATTTCTTAAGTAATTTTCCATTAGAAAACGATTGACATAAATTTTAGAACGCTAACATGAACCGTTCTCGAGAAATTGCACATTTTTCAAAAAAAATATCAAAAAGTCATATAAAATAAAAAAAAATTTCCTATTGATAAACATGTTCACTTTTCATATGTAATACCATGTGATAAATTGGGTGACATCATTCTCGTGGATCTCGCTCGTTCCATTCATGAAAAAAGATACTTTGAGTAATACTTTTGTATTTGGACGCAATACATAAGTTATTCTTACAGCAGACAATAGTCATTTATCTGCTGTAAGAATAACTTATTTCTTCGTCCATAACGCTTGGCGAGATTTTGGCGACGAATTTGGCGGAATGTCGCCCACTTGGCGACTTTTTGAAGTGTTGCCAAATTAACGAAAATCTCGCCAAATGGATACAAATGACGGTAAATCAATGAAAATGACGACTAATTGTCGAAAATTCAATATTTTGGAAAGAATATTAGTATCTACTATAAGAAAAACCTATTTTTTTTACTGTAAAAGTAGTAAATTCATTACATTATATAAGGAAAGTCATGTGTTGCCCACATCAGATTTTTTTTCCTTTATTAAAACACAATTTAAATTTAAATTCAAAACCATGTTCCAATTACAACAACATATTGACAGGTCAATTACCGCTATTGAGTAATCTATATTTTAATCAAATTATCATCAAAGTGACCACTAGAAATCCAAAAAAATGTACAAGTATAAATTCAGTATCAGAATAGTTATCAATTATTTGATTAATAATAAATAAATAATTTATAGATAAACAATAACATTTCCGCCGCCCTTTTTGCTGGTCCATGGCTTCGGACGGGTCGGTCGGCCTGGGCTTTCGACACAGTCTATAACATTAGATGTAAACTGTTTTGAGTTGGCTCAAAGCATAGTCGGTCTCTGTTACATTCAAATGTATCCAGAAAATGTGGTAACTCAATTTATGTTCTTTTATTCTTATTCTTTTTCATCTTTTAAACTTTACATTGTATTCTAATAATATTAATATTGCAAGGCACCAAGCTGGTTCATTTGATTATTTTGTTTGATTATTTTTACTTTCCTTATATGCATAATGTATAAGGGAAGTATAAGGGAAGTTGTGACGGGGTCGAAAATTCGAATTCGAATTTTCGACGGGAGAGCACGTTTCAAGCATCCCTGATCACAAATCGAACAATTTTGAGGTGATGTCTGTATGTGTGTGTGTGCGTGTCAGTGATTCTGTGGGGACGATAACTGACATACGAATGGAGCGATTCGAATGAAATCTGGTACAAAAATCACAATCCATGAATATTGGAAGCCTATTGTTTTAAAACACAATCGAGTGTTCAGAACCCCCCTAAATTTTCGAGTGATTTTGAAAAAATCATTAAAAAATCAAAACCCTTAATAAAGTTACGCAAATAGACATTTCTTATGTAATTTATCCTTAGAAAACGATTGGCATAAACTTTAGAACGCTAGCACGAACCGTTCTCGAGATATTGAACATTTTTCAAATAAATTTATAAAAAAAATCCCATAAATTAAAAAAAAAATATTAACTGTTGAGAAATATGTTTACTTTTCATATGTAATATCATGCGATAAATTGGGTGACATCATTCTCATGGATCTAACTCGTTGCGTTCACAAGAAAAGATACTTTGAATAATACTTTTGTATTTGAACTCACAATAGTCATTTATCTGCTGTAAGGATAACTTATTTCTCCGTACATAACGCTAGGCAAGATAGATTTGGGCGACAAATTTAGCGGAATGTCGCCAACTTGGCGGCATTTTTAAATGTTGCCAAATTAACGAAAATCTCGCCAAAAGGATAAATATGACCCTAAATCAATGAAAATGACGACTAATTGAAAAAAATTCAATATCTTGGAAAAAGTATACGTATCTACTATAAGAATAACATTTTTTTAAACTGTACAAGTATTAAATCCATTCATTATGTAAGGAAAGTCATGTGTTGCCCACATCAGATTTTTATATTTATATCTGATTCAGTTTCTACATTCTTCTACGTCGTCGAGCCATGTGAACAATTTCTCTAACACAATTTACAGTTACGCACACAGAAACGTAGAATTTCAACATTACCGAACCAGGTACGGCCCTTGGTAACTTACATGGTTTCGGAAATGATTTTCACTTCTTTCAATTATATTCATTTTCATATATATAAAATAATTTTGGGAACCAGAAAGACCTAGCTCCACGTGCAATTTTTTCTGTTTGAATCTTTTCATCTCATACACTATTCATACATTTAAACCATGTACATTTATGAAGGGAACAAGGGGATTAGTAACTTAAGTACCTGTATTACATATATGATTTATAACACTTAAAAGGAATGTTAATCTTAGAGTATAGTTAAAGGATTATATTCACCAATCTTTCACCACACGTAATTCTTTTATCAATTGCTTATATATGAAACAGTGAAAGAGAGGTATTTCTTGTCTACTTAGTACCTGTTTTATTTATAATGTTCTATTTATAATTATATCAAGCTTGTCATAGAGTCAATTTTGATTTCAAATAATTATTTCAGACTATTTTATTTTCACATTTACTCTACAGATTATTTTTAATAAATTATCGATCTCTGGCATTTATAATACAAATAAATTAAAATTCCTTGAAAAACAATATATATATATATAGGTATATTATATATATATATATATATATATATATATATATATATATATATATATATATATATATATATATATATATATAAAATTTGTCTAGATCTATATATAATATGGATAATACAGGGTGTATCATATTGAATGGGACAAAAACAAAAAATACCTGTGAACGTTGTAATTATTTTATTTTGATAAATCAAATTTACAGTGAAACTATAGTTATCCAAGTTTCTATAGATGTTCTATGTGTGCCCCTCCAGTGACACGGCAAATATCTATGCGGTATTCCATTTCCTGTGACACTCGTGATAGAATATCCCTTGTTAATAATTCGATCACTTTAGTTATCCACTGCTTCAGTTGCTGTAAGTCCTGGGACAATGGAGGCACGAACACTTTGTCTTTAACAAAATCCCAAAGGAAAAAATCACATGGGGTTAGATCTGGGGATCTCGGTGGCCAACAAACCAATGGCACATCGTTTGACCCAGCAGTGATTGCCTCTAGCGCCGATTTCGTAACCGGAAGATTTTTCGCTGTTGCCAGATATAAAACTTATATAATTGTAGTTTCAGAATTAATTTGTTTCGGCGAAATAAATCAATTACAGAATTTGTACTATTCTATTCTTTTTGTCTCATTCAATATGATACACCCTGTATAAAACACTCTATTAATGATTTACATACATCTTTTGTTATTACTTATGTTGATAAAGCCTCTAATAATTATGCTATTATCTGTAAAAAAATCTATATTCAATATCTGCTAGATTATTTAAAAAATAATTGTCTATTTAAACTTGATTCACGCTCCATTAATAGTATCAAATTGAACATTATCAATATGTATAGTGATTTAGATATTAATAATAAATTTTTGAAATTTCCATATATTGTGCTTATTTCTAAATTTCATAAAAATCCTATTAAATTTAGAACTGTAATTAGTGGTCATAATTCATACTCTACTACTGCTAGTAAATTATTACTAAATTATTTAAATGTACTAAATAATAATTCACGTGATTCTAGTAATAACTACATTATTCTAAATAATAGTAAAGAATTAAATAAATTAACATCACTAGGTAAAATAATAGGATTTCAAACTTTTGATTTTAAAGATCTATTTAATAATATTAAGATCACAGATCTTTATGATGTCATTTTAGCTTTATACAACGCTTATATTACTAATCAATCTCATCTAACTAAATTTACCAATTTTTCTAAACTTCTCCATTTTGTTCTTTTCAATAACTATATATTTCAAGGTAATAAATTATAATTACAAGTCTCAGGGGTTCCGCAAGGTGGCTGTAGTAGCAGTATGTTAGCTAATTTATACCTATATCATTATGAAAAATACTTTATTTCAACAGATTATAAAATTTACAGATATGTTGATGATCTGATTTGTTCAGTATTTACTGATAATTATGTCATATAGATTTCTATCCGGATAATTTGGTATTAATACTTATTGAAACTACTATTGGTAAAAATATTAATTATTTGGATTCAAATTTAATTATAGAACCTACTAATGGGATAGTTACTAATTTATATGATAAAAAAGATTTTTTTTAAATTCAATATTAATAAAATATTACCATTTAATTCCTGCAACTCGTTTCAATTGTTTAGAAATATTATACTTAATCAACTTTTTTAAATTTATAGATTATCAGATAAAAAATGTCATGCTTTGCACATTAATAACCTCAAAACAAGAAAGATCAATCATGCTTAAAGCATTGATTATGAAACACTTTCCAACTTCAATGCAATTTTATTTAAACAAGTCTAAAATGCAATACATTCCTCAGTAATATTTTGAAACTTATAATAAATTAATGCAGTATTGTGATATTTGAAAACTTAAACCTTCATCGAAAAAAATGAACTTCATTAAAATGACGGCATTGAAATATAAATTGCCTGGTTTAAACATCTCTAAAATGTTATACATTCCTCGGTAATAGTTTTAGAATTATCATAATAATACGATACTTTATTATATTTGAAAACTTCGTCGACAACAACTGAAATTAATTCAAATGACGTCATAGAAAAATAACACGCCTGGATCTCTCTATAAAAGCAGGATTTCATTCATAACTTTCTCCCATTCATTTCATGCATCACAATACTATAATAATTTATTTTATTTAAACATTTTGTTTAAGACCATGGAGCTACAAAAAATTAAAGTCTATGCTTGAAACTTCATCGAAAAAAATCGTCCTTCTCTTTATGAAATCAATTAATATTTCATTCATATCAGCCATGCAGACTCCATGGACTTAATTATTTTGTGTTGAAAAAATACAGGAATTCTAATACAACTCATTCTATATATTTTGCTGTTTACATTTTACATAGGTGAAAAATAGGCTTAGTTGTAGAAATAATCAAATTTAGATGAGCATTTAAACTCAAATATATTGTCATTGCGTTGTTTTAGTATGTAGATGCACAGTATTTAAGCAAAAATAAAGTAGTTTTAGGACGGATGCAACACTCAATATGAATTAAAAAGAACTTAAAAAAATCACGATTTTGAAACAAGATGGATGCCATATATCATTTTGAAGTGGGTCATGTGATAGTTTCATATCATGGTCATGTGATCGTTTCATATAAGATTTGTAATTATTATTTTAATTTTTATTTAAAAAACTACTGAATATATTTCGCTGAATTTTTTTTTATATATTTTATGGAACAATTTGAATATTACCTAAAATTTTCGAAGGAGTTTTTGAATTTTAAATCCGCCTAAAAAATGTTTGAAAAATTGGGTCCCATAGGGCTCAATGTATTTCATTTTTTCGAACCGGGTTCAATCCAAAACTAATTGGGTGATATTATTCATTTATATTCCCATAGGTTCTACAGACCGTCTGAACAACATACTAAAATTTCATTTTGATTAAGTCATTTTTACGGCATTTATCGTGCTAAATGACAGACAGACAGGCAGACAGACAGACAGAATAAAAGTGTTAATTGTAAAGTGTTAATTACCAGTAAATTATAAGAATATCCAGCATATTTAGTAAATGTTATAGTTAATCAATTTCGATTAGCCTAAAATTCTTAATATTCTCTCCTTAGTATCTTAATTTAGCCATACATATACATTCTCTTGAATATACATTACAATGTATTTTCATCCTTTTATTTTGCAACTTTTACTGTAGAATATCACAATTTACTGCCTTTACGCAGTACTGCTTTTTAACACTGTACAACAAAGTTGAAAAGTGTTTATGACTTTGTTCATTCTGTCTGTCCGTTAGCACGATAACTGCCGTAAAATTGACTTAATCAAAATGAAATTTTAGTATGTTTTTCAGACGGTCTGTAGGACCTATGGGAATATAAATGAATAATATCACCCAGTTAGATTTGGATTGAACCCGGGTTGAAAAAATGAAATGCATTGAGCCCTACGGGACCTAATTCTTCAAACATTTTTTAAGTGAATTTAAAATTCACAAATTGCTTCGAAAATTTGAGGTAATATTTAAATTGTTCCATAATATGTATTAAAAAAAATTCAGCGATATATATTCAGTAGTTTTTTAAATAAAAATTAAAATAATAATTACACCTCTTATATTAAACGATCACGTGACCAGGATATGAAACGATCACATGACCCACTTCAAAATGATATATGGCATCCATCTTGTTTCAAAATCGTGATTTTCTGAGTTCCTTTTAATTTATAATGAGTGTTATATTCGTCCTAAAACAACTTTATTTTTGCTTAAATTCTGTGCATCTACATACTGAAACAACGCAAATACAACATATTTGAGTTTAACTGACTATCCAAATTTGATTATTTTGACAACGAAGCCTATTTTTCACTTATATAAAATGTAAACAGAAAAATATGTAGAATGAGTTGTATTAGAATTGCTGTATTTCTTTAACACAAAATAATTTAGTCCATGGAGTCATGGAGTCCATGGCTGATATGGATGAAATATTAATTGATTTTATAAAGAGAAGGACGATTTTGTTCGATGAAGTTTTAAGCACAGAGTTTAATTACTTGTAGCTCCATGGTCTTAATTTTTTAATAAAATAAATTATTATAGTATTGTGATGAATGAAATGAATGGGAGAAAGTTATGAATGAAATTCTGTTTTCATAGAGAGATCCAGGCGTGTTATTTTTTCTATGACGTCATTTGAATTAATTTCAGTTGTTCTCGGTTAAGTTTTCAAATATAATACATTATCGTAGTGTTATGATAGTTTGAAAAATATTAACCTGGAATGTATCGCATTGAGATATTTAAACCAGGCAATTTATATTTCAATGCCGTCATTTTAATGATGTTCATTTTTTTCAATGAAGGTTTAAGTTTTCAAATATAATAAATTAATGTAGTATTGTGAAAAGTTTTAAAATATTACCGAGGAGTGTATTGCATTTTCGACTTTTTAAATAAAATTGCATTGAATTTGGAAAGTGTTTCATAATCAATGCTTTAAGAATGATTGATCTTTCTTGTTATTACTCACTTTGGCAACAGTAGATCACTTCTTTAAACTTTAGCGAATGGCAGCAATGGTCTTGCCATTTATTGCTCATCATGCTTGTACATTTGTGGTGTATTTTAAGGAATTTATGTTTCCTATCTTTTTTTTCAATATTTATGCTTGTCGTCCATATAACACAAGTTTATAGATACAATCTATCTTGTGTTTCCGAAACAAGCATTTAGTGTTCATTTCGATTAAATACTTGGACTTGAAAAATAAATTTTTCGAAATAAACAATTCTTAATCCTAGAGCTTTTCCACGTGCAAGCTGTAATGCTTATTTTTTTTTTATATTCCTATTTTCGATTCCACACCATTGATATTTGTTGATTATCTTTAACTTTATGACCTGTAATATGTATTTTAATTTCCTCATTATGGTTGAATTTCATTTTATTTTAGTGTTTTCTTCTTCTATAACCCTATTACACCTCATACCGCGTTTGCTTCTATTCCGATGTAGATTTTCTGAAATATTCACATAAACAGCAACTATGCTTAACTTTTGGAAATGTATATATCTGTGTATATGTGTATTGTGTGTGTGTGTGATATCAGGAGACATCATATACAAATTTTGATGTTTACGACGAGACAAAGGCACAGACCATATAGTTACCAATTGTGACCAGGAAAGTTATGACCACAATAAATACACGTTACACAAATTGCAGGAGTGGTTAGAGCATAAAAGATATCCTAGGGCCAAGACTTAAACCTAGTTTCATTCGATACTGAAAGACCAATAAAACATTGTTACAGCCTCACACTGAAGAACAGCCTATGAAGGCAAAAATAGCATATTTTCATTCGGAAGCACAAGAGAAGGTGTGGAGAAAGAAGGTCGACAAAGATTATTCAGATTTTATTCAAGCATTGAGCGGGTCATGGTTTCAAGCATTCAGAGTGTCAGTAATCAGAATGCTAGAGAGAGTCGGTATTCAAACATTCAGCTAGTCAATATTCAAGTTATGCAGACAGTTACATTGTCAGTATTCAGAATGTATAATACAGTTAACGAAGTTGTATTAAGACGTTTGTATAAGTCGCTATCAACAGTGGTAGTTAGCAGAATGTACTTAGTTAACAGTTAAATTATTAGTTATCAGGATATGGTAGACAATTGGAATGTTGGTGACATCCATGCTGAGCAACAGACCATTAAAACGAGGGCAAAATACAAAGGTATGTGCCAATCTTCATATACAGAGGCTGTTCACACATTTTTTAGACGATGTATATTGTATTCACAAAACTAAATTACATAAAATTCTTGTGTTTTAAATGTTCCATTTGACATCCCTTATTCTGAACTATCTTTCGACACCACAATTTCCAGGATAATAATGCCTTTTGAAGTGTCAGAAGAGGTATTCTATCCCATTCCTCCTGAACAGCTTTCCAGAGTCCTGTAAGAGTTTTGGGACGACGTTTGGATAATGCAGATTTTAAAAGTCCGAAAGCACAAAAATCCATAGGTGATACATCGGGAGATTTAGTAGGGATATCAGTGAAGGGTATGGCCTTGATACCAGTTTTTTGTTCCATTTCTTTTAGGAAATTTACAGTGGATTTTGATGTGTGACTGCTAGCTTTGTCCTGATGGAGTCTCACAGATTGATGGCACTGTGGGTAAAGCGATGGTATTTCATTCAGAAAAATTGGCGATAAAATATGTTCCTGATAGTATTTGGAGTTAATCTTGACATTTTTCCCCACTCTCTTTATTTTTAACTTGCCATTATAAGAAAAACCAGCAACAATCACGAATCCCTTAGAAAAACTTTCTTTCGATTCTTTGAACCATGTACTTAAATTTTTTTCTCCCCTTTTATGATAATAAATGGCTCTTTTTTTGTTGCAATCCTTTAAATACACCCATGATTCATCTATTGTGACAATTGTTTTCCATTTTTCTTTGGATAAGTGTTTCTCATATAGAATTCTGCAGCGTGTCCTGCGTTCAGCGATATGATTTGGAAGAAGACGATGCACATTGCGTTTTTTCGCTTTCTTAAGATTTAAATCAACGTTTATCATTTTGTTTACAGTGGACACCGAGAATTTTAATGATTTTGCAACTGTCCTTTGACTAGGGGATTTTCTATTAACATTAAACAACGTACCTTTGCAATAGTCGAAGATGTCCGTTTTTTCCTTGGATACTTGTTTGGAATTTTTGTCCCACTTGAGGCTCCAATTTGACGTTTTTTTCCTTTCCTGTTGACGATATTACCTATCGACGCTTTAGATATCACAAAACCATGACTCTCACATCGTTTTTGGATAACAGAGTATGCCTATTTCTCTTCGGAAAGAGCATAAATGTAGCCTTCGAACCACTGTTTTGTTAAAAACGCCATTTTTGAATAAAAACAAAACTTTCAAGCCGCAGACGATAATTTTGACTTGTAAAAACACAGTACAATTGGAATTATTTCTTTTGCAGCAAACGATTTTTTATTACCGCTTACCAAAATCGTCTAAAAAATGTGCGAACAGCCTCTGTATATTAGGTCAATGTTTGATCGTTGGAAAAATATTAAAATTACCTCGTCTCATACAGGTGCTTTCTCCTACGTAAGCGATTTTGTAATACATTTATATAATTTTAATATTAATAATAATAATAGAAGTGTGAATAAATGCTGATTTGTTTTTAAAATTAAAATTTTGGACTTAGTGGATCGCAAAATTTGCACATTGCATATCGCTTAAGGAGAAAAATTTGCATATTGCATATCGGTGAAGGAGAAAGCACCCGTGTAAGACCAGGCCATTTAAAGCTCATATCAATGATCAAACATTGACCTGAAGATTGGCACATATCTTTATATTTTGGTCTCGTTTTGATGGGCTGTTGCTCTGCATGGACATCACCAAAGTGCTGATTGTCTGCCATATCATAATAATCGATAATTTAACAGTTAACTAAGTACATTCGTACATTCTGCTATCTACAACTGCTTGATAACGACTTCTACAAACATCTTAATTATATATCTTTATATATATATATATATATATATGTGTGTGTGTGTGTGTGTGAGTGTATTATTTATATATAGTGTATTATATTATATATAGTGTATTATTTATACAGTACATTATATATATATATATATATATATATATATATATATATATACAGGGTGGCCATAAAATAACTTTCCCTGTTTGGAGGCATCTGCAGCTAAAACTAATGAACGAAATGAAACCAAATTTCAAACACAGATTCTGGAAGGCATGGGGAGATGAATTCCGCAAAAAACAATTTAGTATCAGAAGACGCCGATAGGGGAGATTTTGTCGCTGCTGTCACATACGCACTATTAAATTTGCATAGCTAGATAGATTATGCAAATTTCCAAGTTTGTACGTGACAGCAGCGCCACTCATTCCTTTTTAAAAGGAAGAGCTAATGTTCAGTCAGTTAGAAGTTCTTTGACTGACTGTTGATTTGTGCTTAATATTCGCCCTATTTTATCTCAACGTGCTGTACTTGTAAATCTGTTCTACACTCGACAGTGTAATACTACCGTCGTGGCTCTTAGGGAGTTTAGAAGGCTTCATAACCTTCATAACGTTGTGTATTTTGGTGCGTTCCAGACCTGCATGTCTTGAAACAGAACATAACAAGGGCTGTTACAAACATCCAAACTGACACTTTGTAACCATCAGTGGCGGATTTCAGGAGGGGCGATCGAGGCGATCGCCCCCCCCCCCCCCAAACGCCTGACGAACGTCGACGTTTTATCAAATAAATTATAAAATTAAAAAATATATATATCATTAGGGAGATACTTTGGCCTTGCTCTCCCTCCCTCAGTTTATCCACGAAATCTCGCCCCCATAATAAAAGTCAAAAGTCTGCGCCTGGATGTCTGGATGTCTTATATTTACAATATTTAGTATCATCGACTCTTTTAGCGAAAATCAACACGGACGAAGAGTCGGTCACTCCTCCCATCTTGGACAGAGCTAAGCAAGAAGTATCACAGAATAGCCGAACTGGGAGTGGAAGAAATGAACAGTACACTTCAAGTTGAGGTGATTAACTGGAGAACCAAATGGATGCGAGAAAATATCGATACCTGCAAAGTACCCAAGTCTGCCTTTGAAGCACTACAGAACTGTGATACTGCAGTGTACCATGTGATCTACGTGTTACTGAAATTTCTTGTAACATTACCAATTACTGTAGCAACCGCCGAGGGTAGCTTCTCAGTACTAAAACGATTGAAGACATGGATTCGAAACACAATTAGAGAAGATCGGCTAGTAGGATTGGCTTTGTTGCATGTGCATTATGATATCGCAATTTCACCAGTTACAATTTTAGATCGATTTGCTAAAGAAAAAGCAAGAAGACTTGAGTTGATATTATAATGATGATTCTTCCAGGGAGGTTAACGGCGCCAGGCTTTTTGCGATGGACTCCGTAAGGCTGTTAGGGATAATGATCGACAATAAGCTGAATTAGCAATTAATTTGAATTGTGTTATAGGTACTACTCCTGGCAAAAATTATGGAATCACTTCCATGTTATTTCAATGGGATACGACGTTCAGTACCCTACAACTTTTGATGCACGGATACCCTGAAAAACCCTTTTTGAGCGAAATTGAAGAACTTTAAATGCTTAACAAAACAAAAAATATTTGAAAAATTTTGCACTTTTCATTATTTAATAATTCACGATCAAAAAATGGGAAAAAAGCTAGAGGTTGAAAGAAAAAACTCGTAAAAACTAATTTGGAATAATTAATTTGATCATGGAAAATCATTAAGATATAGCTCCTCATGTTTACATTATCAAATTTATTATTCTAAATTAGATTTTACGAGTTTTTTCTTTCAGCCTACAGCTCCTTTCCCATTTTTTAATTGTGAATTATTAAATAATGAAAAGTGCAAATTTTTCAAACATTTTTTATTTTAGTTAAGTTTTTAAAGTTCTTCAATTTCGCTCAAAAAGGGTTTTTTAGGGCATCAAAAATTGTAGAGCATTGAACTTCGTATCCCATTGAAATAACATGGAAGTGATTCCATCATTTTTGGCAGGGGTAGTAAACTTGATCAAACCATTGGTCTTTTCTTTTGATGTTTTTGCGTAATGTTTTTGCGTGATGTTTATACGTGATGTTTTTCGCGTAAAAATTTATTGACTTCTGTGCAGCTAAAATGTAAAAAAATGGGAAAATGTAAATCAATGTTCAGTGCTTATTAATACCTATATTAACTGCATTTACTCATGTTCATCCTTCTTTTCTACCACAGTCTAAGAAAAATAAAATTTATTTGTATTGTATCGTATGATAACCATATTTAGTGAATAGAATATAAATGTGTGTTTCTTTAGTTAATATTCAGTATTAATCTTCTCACATGGAAATCTCTTGCTTGTGTATACTTTTGTGTATACTTAATACAGAATATAATTTAGTTTCCTGTTTCGACTTCAACAATAAGTTTGTTTCCTTATATAGTCACGTAATTTTTCTTTCTTCCAATCTTCATTGTTTTGCTTTGGTCTTAAAAAAATGATAGGCCGTATTTTATAAGCTGCAAAGAACTTACTATAAACTTCCGAATTTGTTCTAGTTATTTCAAAAATGTCAAATATCCATATATAGGAAGCCGTTAAGAAAATCCTAAGTGAACAAACCTAGGAGAACATTTTGATCTACAGATCGTCCCCCCCCCCAAACAAGAGGTCAAAATCCGCCACTAGTAACCATCAGTAGAGAACGTCCGACTTCGAATGCAATATGTTGTGCACAGGGAAGGTCAGCCCATAGAAAATGTTGCACGTGGTCCAGGAAACCCTAATGTTGATGAATAGATGATTATTTTCTGTGAGTTTCAGAAGTACATTCATAACTGTATGGTATGTTCATTTTTTATTAGTAAAACATTATTGAAATTCTACATACTCCATTCTGCGTGTGTTCATTGTAATTATTCACTTGTTTTCGGTTCCAACAGCGCCAAAATCTCCTCCTATCGGCGACTTTTAGTACTAATTTATTTTTTGCGGAATTCATCTCCCCATGCCTTTCACAGTCTGTGTTTGAAATTTGGTTTCATTTCGTTCATTAGTTTTAGCTGCAGATGCCTCCAAACAGGGAAAGTTATTTTAGGGCCACCCTGTATAATAATAGTTTGAAAATCCATAATGATAGAATAGAGAGAAGTTGCAGCTCAAAAAAACAAAACATAAAATGCCTAACAAATAAAAAAGAATCAAAATACATATGTCTGATCAAAGCAATTTAATAATGATAGAACCCAGATTAAATCTTGTAGAATAAGTATATAATAAAACATATTACCATTTTCTTATAAAATCTTTAGTGTTTAGTCACAAAATTATTCTCCATGGAATCATTGAAATTATTAAAGAAATGGCGACAGTTAAAGTCATAGTCAAAGAATTCAACATGGAGAAAAAAAATAAACTGAATCAACAAAATGATTCAAAGTATTAATGTATAAAGGGTAGTAATGATGCTTCAAATAATATTTAAGCACAATATTTGAGTATGTAAATTGGTTTTAAATATTTTAATTTATTTAAATCCAAATAAAAATGCATACTGGTAGATGGTGCGTGTATAAATGTAGTGGTAACTTCTTGATGAATAGTGCTTTCATGTATTCAAAAGCTAATGAGACTGATCTATCAATAAGTTTTCGTAATTTGAGTTTAACTTTGAAATTGGATTTTATAAAGGACTAAATAAGATGTGGAGGGTATTAATTTTTTATGGTAACGGTTTTTGAAGATGGTGTACTTGTAGATGTTTTTCATAAAAAACTGGTGAACTTAACTTTTAGATTGTATTAATTGATTATTAATGATATTTCTAAACACTGATTTTAAAAGATTTGATAAAAAATGTTGAAGTTTGTTGACTTTGAAGTGAATGAAGCGGTTTTGTCATAAATCATAAATATAAGATTATCTTCAGATTTTAGTAGTAAACTAACGTCAAGGTAGTTGATCCATGGGAGTAAACATTTTCAATAAGTTGTGCATTGGGAGGATGGAGAATCCACTCCAAAGATAAGTGCCGGCAATATAGTCTCAATAGCTCAACGGTAGGGTGTCGGTTGGACAGTTCGGGGATTCAGGGTTCGATTCCCAGTTGGGGCAGCAAGGTTCTTTACAATAGCACTCGAACAATTCAACTCTGTAGGTTAGTGACAAAGATGTCGAAGATCTGAAACTGACCCTAGTACGGATACAGTGGGCTCTGGAAAATTGAGAGCCAATTTTAAATTGAGAGGATAACAATCACGCAGGTGAATAATCTGTGTGAAAATAGCATCATCAGAAAGCCAAACTGAGGTAAGAATAGCCGGAGCTGGTCAGTCAGATCGTCAGTTGCACGCCGATCTGACATTAGATAGTGGAGAATGCAGAGTCCACGTCAAAGATAAGAGCTTCCAGTATCGCCCCAATAGCTCAACGGTAGAGCGTCTGCTGGCCACTTCGGGGTTTCAAGGTTCAATTCCCAGTTGGAGCAGCAAGGTTCTTTACAAGGATAAAATTGCAATGTTAAAGTGGATGCATCTTTGGAAATCGTTATAGTAATGAGATCATCAATGAAGCGATACATGATATGACTCTGGAAGTTGTGCTTAATTTCATAATAAACGGGTTAGAATGGTGGATAAGATTCCTCCCTGTGGAATTTCATGTTTTGATTTGTAACTGTAAGTACCCTGAGATAAATACAGGTTGTATAGAATGAATTTAAATAAAGTTTTAAATTTTGGAATAGTATTGTTTTTAGATTTAGCATGTTTCATATAAAATGATTATATGTTTAATATAAATCTTGCATGACTATGTTATTAAATTGGTTATTTAAATCAAAAGTTTTAATTTTATAAATATCTTGAAGTTATTAAGTTTTCCGCCAGCTCTAAGCTATTTTTTATTTATAATATGTGTTCGTTGTTCAGTGAAATGTACATAGATTTGATAAAGAATAGAGAGCAGTTTTTTAACTGCTGCATTTATATATGAATTAAAGCCAATGATAACTTCTTTGAAAGTAATTGGTGATTTATTATAATTTTGGTATAACTACCATACATGGAGAATTTAGATTATGTTTTAGCTTGAAAAGTATGAACTATGCTTTTATCTGTTTACTGATAATTGATAGACTATGTTTAAGGCTACAGATATTGTAAGTTGTTTAATAAGATCTTCCATATACATTTTTTTGCAAATAAAATCGTAGTTACTGGCAGCTTTATTACTTTCTTTATATACATAGTTTAACGTATAAGGAAAGAATAGTGACGGGGTCGAAAATTCGAATTCAGATTTTCGACGGGAGAGAACGTTTTAAGCATCCCCTGAACAAGAATCGAACACTTTGGAGATGGTGTCTGTGTGTGTGTGTGTGTCAGTGAGTCTATAGAGACGATATCTCACGAACGAATGGAGAGATTTGAATGGAATTTAGTACAAAAATTGCGATGCGTGAATACTGAAAGTCTATTGTTTTTAAACGCAATCGAATGTTAAGAACTGCCTAAATTTTTGAGTGAAAATTTAAAAAAATCATCAAAAAATCAAAACTTTTAATAAAGTTACGCAAATAGATATGTTTTATGTAATGCTTCCTTAGAAAGCGATTAACATAAATTTTAGAATGCTAGCATAAACCGTTCTCGAGATATTGACAAACAAATTTATCAAAACATCACATAAATTAAAAAAAATATTAACTACTGTGAAATATGTTTACTTTTCATATATAATATCATGCATTAAATTTGGTGACATCATTCTCATGAATCTAGCTCGTACCATTCATGAGAAAAGATACTTTGGGTAATAAGTTTGTATTTGAACACCAATATTCATTTATCTGCTATAATAATAGCTTATTTCTCCGTCCATAACGCTTGGCGAGATTTTGGCGACGAATTTTGTGGAATATCGCCAACTTTCTTTTTAAGAGTTGTTAAATTAACGAAAATGTGGCCAAATTGATAAAAATGGTTTTCAAAATAGGGTTTGTGACCACCTGCGTCATTTATCGGCTAATGGTAAAGACAATAGCTGAATTTTATCGTCTGCCCAGAATAAAAAGGATTTTCTGAAGTTGAAACTTCAGTGGATCTTAAGCTTTAACTGTTCCTCTCTTTTAAACTAAGTCGAAAACAAACGAACAGAAATTGCCATGATATACATTATGGGGACATAAAGTATCTTGGAAGAAAAGCTCATTACAAATTACATTCATGCAACAAGTTTTTCTCGAATTCAAGAAAATGCTACCTTGTTCTACATTTTTCGATAACAAAAGGATATAAATTTTCATGAAAATCCATTAATATTTATGGCAACTATCGAGTAAACAAGAAATCGACCACAGACAGATGGACGGAGACAGCAATCTAAAAATAGTCAAAACATAATCAAGAGGTCCTAAAACATACATTGGCATTAATATCTCGAATTTGAAAATTTTCGGGGAAACAATATTTTTTATACTATATTGGATAGCACTAAAGAAGTGAAAATGAATAGGAAAATAAATTTAATAAATGAACGTTATGATGTGTTTGTTTGCAGGTATATCTTTTATGACCTCGGGATATAAGATTACGGATATAATTAATATTTTCAACTTAAGTAGTCTTATTTTATTCCTTCAAAATTTTTTGAAATTAATATATTTTCAATTGATTCTTCCGATTGTTGAAACAAGATATAAGTGCTATAGGTATATCCACTTCTATCATTTTAACGTATTCATCTTGGCGTATATTGACAAAACTTTTTCGTAAATTTATTTAGAAACGAAACCCGTATGTTTTGTTCTTAAGATTCGAACGAGAAAATAATATTGTATGGTAAAAATAGAGATTCTTATGGTTTATTTCAGGGAAATTAAAATAAATACTTTTATGGAATATTTAAGAATATTAGCATTTAAAATACTACTATAATTTGCACTTATTTTAACTAAAGACCATCGTCGGTTATATTTGCTTGTTGAAATTTTACTCTACAGAAAATTATGCAAATTGTGAGATATCTTGGCTAAATTTAGCGGGTTAACTATAATTCGGAACCACACTATTGAATCGCCATTAATTACAGGTTTCATAAGCTCTAGTTGTGGAACCGACAGCATGAATGCTAATTATTCTGGCAGAGCTACACATTTACAACACATGGGAGAGTTTGCAATACGAAGGAACAAGCGGATTCTCTGAATAAGTAGGGCAGTCAATGCAACTGCAAAATAGTAGTTCAGCTTATAATTCTATATAAATGTGTAACACAAATACCCGTTTTACTCAATTTTCAATTAAATATTAGATTCATAGTTTCCACTAATCAGAACTACAGAATGCTGCCCAAACCAAGTAAGTACCTGCTACTTAAACAACACGGGCACAGATAATACTGCCCAATTTATAAATCGTCTGTTTTTGAAACGAAATTATTTTCGAGTTTTTTCCACACGCAACTGCGCAATTATGTTAATTACACAAAGCGCCGGTGCATAAGCTCCTTTATTACGTTCTAAATAAGCTCTTTCAATACGCCCTAAATAAGTAGCTGCAATTCGCCATGTATGCGCACAAACACCTGTGTCTTCGATCGTTGGCAGAACGCACACACACACATACACATACAAGTATATATATATATATTTGAAATATGTAATAATTAGAATTATGTAAAAATAAAAAAAAATAATAATACAATTCAAGTAATATTAACATCACCGTAGAAGCAAATTCACGGCCATAATACCAATAAGAGAAAAGAACAGCATCGTCCCAAATTCGATGATTAATCAGAATTAAATTCATCTTCAGGTCTGAGTATTTAATTCTAATTAACCCAAACAAATGCCTGTTTCAGATTAAGCAATAGTACATTACTATATATATATATATATATATATATATATATATATATATATATATATATATATATATATATATATATATATATATATATATATATATATATATTAGGTAAGTTTGATTTAACGTTTAATTTGATTTAGCATTTGCGGTAAGTGAATTTGATTAAAATATTTTTGTGATATGTAGGATGCTGTAATATAAATAGGAAATAAATAAATAGAAAGATGAATTCAATGTTCCTAAATTTATACTCCTTTCTATAATGCTTTATAATTGTTTATTAGCCCTTAAATATTTAAATTTCAAATGTCTTTGTTTATTTAAGTGGAATTGAAACCCGAAATAAAAAAAAACATCGGTTTGAAAATTCTGAGAGATTTGGATAGTCCGTATTATACTCTTTCCAATTATACCGCATTTATTTTTAAACTACTATTAAAAGTGTGAAAAATATAAAAAAAACTAAAATTCAAATTCGGCGCCATGTCTGTTCCGAAGGGAATTTAAGCATCATTTACTCAAAATGGACATTTTGGCACTACGACACCTTATCTAATAAACTATTATAAGTAAAACGTTTCTAAATTGCTCCACAAACATCATATATTATAGTGAAGTAACCATTTTATATATATGTATGGTTTCTTTTCTTACAAACTTTTAGTACGCAAAACATAAAAATTTTGTGATTCTCTATAGTAGCATTTATGTAAATATATAAAAAATATCATGCTAAAAACGGTACTTGGGGATAAGGAAAATTAACATTGTCGGTATATAACCTTTCGACCCCCCGTTTAATTATTTTCACATAAACAATATTTATTTTTATTTATTTTTAAATGTTTAAGTTTTCATTTACTATTGAAGCAATTATATTTTATACTTTCAATGGATTAAATATTTACAAATAAATAGAGATATTTCTTTTTAATATACTGTTTTTTTAATATTTGAAATGTTTAAAAGTTTAATACTTGCTCATTCTGAACCATGAATAGTAGCGTGACGTCATTTAAATGCTCATGTCCTATACGCTGGATTCAAAAGACTGAGCATTACAAAAACACACGCTGATTGGCTGACGACGATCGCACTGAAATGGGTTAGATAGCTCACAATTGTTGATGTTTTCATTTATCGGGATCCAGATAGCAGGTTCTGGTTTTTTACAGAGCATAATTATTCATTGCCACGCGAGAGATGGTGTTAAACTTCCTATACGAGATGAAAATTCTGAGGATAAAAATAACTGGCAACATGCAAGACAGAAGAGAAAAAATTGTGGATTTTTTGTGGAAAAGAGACATTTAATGTAATGTAGAAGACTTAAATATAATTTTTGATTGTGACGTGGTACTTTAAATACCAATGCCACTATCCGATATCGGGAATTTTATTTTTTTTCTCTTGAAATGTTTACATACCGTCGCTTAAGCAATTTTGTTAAGTAGGTATATAAGCTAAATCATATGTGAGTTGAAATAATTATTAAATAGAAAGATAGAGGATGAAAGAAGATTTTGTTGAAGTTAAGAAATTGAGGCCTAACATTGTAGGATTAAAATTCTGTATCACCTAAAACAATATATATATTACCTAAAATATCTGTCCAGGGATTCAGACTTAAGGAAACGAAGACATAAACAATCATTAAAAAAATAAATGTTTCGTTTAATAGCTGGATAGATAGAACAAGATTTGTGGATTGTAAAAATATATAATTTATATACTTTTCATTTTATGAAAAGTAAAAAATTTAAGCTTAAAAAAGCAAACAGCAATAGAAACGTCCACCCTAAGGGCCTTTCAATGTATGGTTTTTTATAACATTCTATTTTACTACATTTTATGTAAATTCTATAGCATTCATAAAATTCATGATTATTCAAAGGAAAAGTTAATTGGAAAAATATAGGTTCACTACATACACGATAACAAATTTTTCGCTTTTCAAAATGTTATGAATATAGATGTTATAGAAATGTATAAGGGGTACCACATAATGTATATAAAGTGTACAAAAACAAGAATAAATGCATTTTGAAAAAATCCTCTTTGAACGGTCTTTAGAATTGATGTTGACATTGCTGCTTACACTTTTAAACTGAAAATATTTCATGAGAATATGGGTACATGAAATTTATATTTTTGTATTCAGTAGAGATTTTTATTTTTTTATTTTTTTATTCACTTACAAACCGACTTATTTGCGCTAATATTTTTATCATTTCAATTTTTTCAAAAGATTGAAATTATTTTCTGATTCTACCTTATGCAAATTAATAGTAGGCTTATGCTATATAAAGCATTGTAAATATTGTAATAGCACGTCTACTGATTCCCAAATAGTTACACTGCGCAAACAACCATGACTTTTAGAGCATATAAAGAACTAATGTCTGCCATGGATTTAACCCCTGATTTCTGGTTTTTCAGTCGACTCTGTAACTATTGATTCGAATATATTTCCTTCTATATTTTAAGTGGATTATACAAAACATTTTTATATACGTTCTTCATTTTTCGAAATGATAAAGGCTAATGAGATAATAAATTCCAAACTGAATCATAATACATTTCACATACATAAGTTATGTAGTTTAAAAGTAACAACAAAAAACGAAGTTTTTTAAAGTAATCTCTATTATCATTTGTTGGTACCTTAAATCTATAAAAATTGTGTGTAACAAAATGTATTCAACTAAGTGTATGAAAGATAAATACATACTAAATTTTAACTTTATAGCTGCTCCGATTCTCAAATTATTCTCAAACGGCGGGGCTGAGACAACATGGGATGGTAAGGTAAATTGAGTTACTGTGAATATCAGAACTGAATTAAATTAGGGCCTAGAGGATAAGAAGACAAATAACAGATTAAGTTAAAAATTCTGATATCGGCAGTATATGATATATTAAATGCAATGAATTTACGACTTTCACAGTGAAAATATGATGCATAAGTTCCATGTCACAATATTCTTAAATTTGACTTCTACATATGGCGCTTTTTAGAATGGCAATATGTAAAATTATTTAGAAGTAACTAATTCACTTATTTTTTACGCAATTCCAAATTGACAATTATCAATATTAATAGCATCCGCAAAACGCAACATAGTAAATATAATAAATACATTCAAATAATGAAATATGATATATTAAATATACGATGTATTAATAAAATATATATATTACTAATACAATCTATTAAAATATTAATTGCATTAAAATATTTTTATAATTAATTCATCGGTTTTGTGTCACTTTATGAAGTTAGTGTCATTTTTACAATTGCGACGATATATTCGTCAATCTAGAGAGAAATATCGTTAAGATGGCAGTAGCAATCAAGTTCTCCAAGAATTACAGAGAATCGGTGAAAAGCTCTTTTATTTTTTTAAATAACTATTGACGCATTGTTAGAAGTTGAAATACAAAACTATTACCCAAAATATCTTCTCTCGTGAATGAAACGGGCTAAATCAACGAAAATTATGTTAGCAAACTTATCGCGTAATATTGAATATGAAAAGAGAGCATATTTTGCGATAGTTAATGGGTTGTTTTCATTTTATGTAATTTTGTTGATAAATTCGTTTAAAAATATTCAATATCTTGAGAACGGCTTATGCTCACTTTCTAAAGTTTGTGTCATTCGTTTTTTAATAAAACATTATATACTAGCCGCCTTTGGCGACCAGCCTGTTCGCAACCCTTGAAAATGCTGATCGTGGCAAATTCCAACCGTGGCAAACTCGTTGGCGCGACCGACCAGAAAGGTGTAAGGTAACTGGTTGGACGGCCAGGATGTGGCACCCAATTTAGACCGGAACCCAGTGGGGGAGGCATCCACAGGCAACGTACCCTCCTTCCCCTACCACCAACCTCTCGGAAAAACATACGGATCCATATGTTTAACGTGATCGGACTCCGTGTCAGTGGCGGAAATCGAACCCGGGCCTACCGAGTGCAATTCCCGCGCGCTAACCACTGGGCTACTTCGCCCTCCGCGACAATCTCCATAACTTTCTTTTTATTCACCCAATTTAAACCGTACCCTCCTTCCCCCACCACCAACCTCTCGGAAGGACTCACGAACCCACATGTTTAACGTGATCGTACTCCGCGTGAACGTGGCGTAAGTTTTGGCAGTGGCGGGAATCGAACCCGGGCCTACTGAGTGCAATTCCCGCGTGCTAACCACTGGGCTGCCGCGCCCTCCGCGACAATCTCCATAACTTTCTATATATTCACCCAATTTAGACGGGAACCCAGTGGGGGAGGCATCCACAGGGGCCGTATCCTCCTTCCCCTACCACCAACCTCTCCGAAGGACTTACGGACCCCCATATTTAACGTGATCGTATTCCACGTAAACACGGCGGCAGTTTTGGCAGTGGCGGGAATCGAAACCGGGCCTACCGCTAACTTCCCGCTCGCAAATTTGCAATTTAAAATGACCATATGCTTAATTACATCATCCTCATTCCATTGTTTCATTGTTCCATCATTTAAAATATCCATAAAATTAAAATATCCATTTAAAATATCCAAAAGTTAAAATATACATTTAAAAAATCCATATCGTTCCATCATTTAAAATATAAATATAATAATTTATATGGAGTAAAGGAGCTCTATTCAGAACCGTGACGTCACCTCCACCTTGACGTCCCCACCTACCACCTTCCCTTCTGCGGGGGAGAAACGCCGGTTAAGAAGCGGCACGCCGAGCGGCACGCCGAGAAATTGAAATTCGGAAACTTTTAAAATCCCGATCCTGTGGGCAATACGGAATATTTCCTGACCAGATTGGACTTGTAAGAATGCCAGATGTTTGACCTTTCTAAAAATGTAAATTATTAGTCGAAATTCTGAGTACTTTTTACTATGCGAGAATTTAAAAACCAAAAATACTTTTCTTGAGCAAAAAGTGACTTTTGTTTTAAAATCTTTAAAAAATATTAGAAATCGAAATTCAGATTTGAAATTGATATATTTTTACTTGCAATTGTCAGCTCTTTCCGATGGTGTGATTTGTTTTTTCCTACGATGGAAAAAAAGGGCAAAAATGGCAAAAAACGATCGAAATCGCATAAAACATTAAATAACAAAAAAAATAATTAAAATTTTAAAAATCGGTTTTCACGTGTCCCCTTCCCTCCCCCCCGGGTCTCCGATTGCCAAATTTCGTAGCTCTCCGACGCGCGGTCGCGAAACGTATAGTGTATAAGACACACAGACATTGCCTTTTATTATTTAAGAAAGGATAAACATTAAGTAACATTATTAAAAGTTTTAACTTTTTAATTATTGTTTCAAAATTTCATTCTTAAAATATTCAGAAAATGTCCCTGTATTTAAAATCAATACTCTTTCAGTATTCACTGTTTGTAATTTTTGTATCGTTCGAAACGCATCATTCGTTCGTTAGGCCAACGGCCGTACCGTGCTGAAAACACCGGTTCTCGTTAGATCACCGAAGTCAGGCAGTATCGGGCGCGGTTAGTACTTGGGTGGGTGACCACCTGGGAGCACCGCGTGCTGTTGGCACATTTCGGGAGCGGTAGCCCTGTGGTTTGCGCGCTGGATTTGCACGCTGCCACAACTGCCGCCGTGTTCATGCGGAGTACGATCACGTCAAACATATGGGTCCGCAAGTCCTTCCGAGAGGTTGGTGGTAGGGGAAGGAGGGTACGGTCCCTGTGGATGCCTCCCCCACTGGGTTCCGGTCTAAATTGGGTGGCACTTCCCGGCCGTCCGAACAGTTACCTTACACCTTTCTGGTAGGTCGGACGGTCTGGGTCTCAACAACAACCATTCGTTCGTTACACATTGCATCCAATAACTCATAGACATACACACACACTAACACATACATACATATACGCATATTCGCAGACATCACCTCAAGAACGTTCGATTCGAGTTCAGGAATGCTTGAAACGTGCTCTTTTGTCAAAAACTCGAAACTGAATTTTCGACTCCGTTACAATGCTTTCCCTATACATTATACAACGTACAAAGAGAAAGTAATAAAAGGCTGTAACAAAAAATCGCAATCTCTGTTGTAAAATATTGTGACACGTTATAAATATCTATAAATTTATTAGGATTGTTTTTATTTGCTATTAATTCTGTCAAGATAAAACAGCATAAGATAATATAAAGGAAATTCTGACTAATCTTTCCAAGTCTGGAAATGGTCATTTCTGGGATATTCTATGGAATTTGACATGTATCACAGAATCTTAATTGCATCTATGATATTATTCCCTGACACGGGTGATTTCTATTGTTTTAAATAGAAGCTGAATGATGGATGCAATTAGTGTATGATGATGGATACAAATAAAGGTGTATAGGGAATTTATATCATCCCGATAAAATTTTATAGTAACAATAGAAAAATAATACACAACTTCAAGTATTTAAATAAAACTATCTCCTAATACTTAGCCTAAGAAATTAATGTTATCACGTGGACATTGTATAGGACAATATGATTTTGAGTTTTGCGTTTTCAAGTTTTCTACAAATTGAGAGTTTATCCAGAGTTCAGTGTTTCAATAAATATTTAAAGTAATGAAATTTTCAATATACGCTCTGTTATAAAAAACATATATGCAGCCATAAGAAATTGAGCTGACAGCCAACCGTCATGTATGTATCATTTGAGAAGATATGCAATTGATTAGAATTTGGGATCAAAATAAAAAAAAACGTTTTAAGAAACGGTGGCAACAAGATGACATTTTAGTAAATGGTAAATCCTCCCTTGGTAGCTATAAAAACAGATATTCGGCTTGGCATAAAGTCAATTAAGTTACTTATTTCCCCCAGCTGAAGATTCTGAAACAACTGGCCAGCTAATTTAGTGGTATTTTTAGGAGGCTGCAATTGCCGTTCTTGCATGTCCAAATGTGTGTCTATTGGTGATACGTTTGGGGACCTGGATGACCATAGGAAGGTAATAAATCCTCAAAGACATTGTTGAGAAAACCGTTCGGTATATGGTCGAGCGTCGTCCTATAACAATATTGGGACTGACAGTTTGATCATCTGTATAACTCTTAAAACAGCATTTGCATGCCGAGTTTCGCGGCCGTAGCTCAATATTATATGTGTGCATATTTTGCGAAAGATATATACTGTGGATAGATAATATATACTATGGAAGTATAGAAAGATAAGTCAATAAAGCACAGAAAATGTTACGTAACTCTCTACAATAAAAATATCTTATATTTATTCCGTACGACATTATGAAAAAGCGGGAAAACGGACAGTAATGAAATTTTGCATATAGACTAATATGGACCCGTAGGTGTTCCAGATGGCCTTGGTACTTTGC
Organism: Amaurobius ferox; assembly: GCA_951213105.1. Lineage (NCBI taxonomy): Eukaryota > Metazoa > Arthropoda > Arachnida > Araneae > Amaurobiidae > Amaurobius > Amaurobius ferox. The sequence goes on along the minus strand of OX578153.1, from coordinate 101,333,151 downwards.
TTTAGGCCTTAGTTAGTTAACCTTTTCCTTACGGGTGGAACGGCATCCATCCCAAACGAAAAACGAGGTTCTTCGTTTGGGATGGACGCGGTCCCACCCGTAAGCAGAAGATTAAACATTAATTAATAAAGTTTTCAATTAATAGTGAGGGAAAATATTTACTTATTTGACCAAATTTCCAACGTATCTGTGATTGGTTGATGTAAAAAGCCTCACGACTACGAAAAAAATCAGTAGATTATCACATCACTACACTTGGAACAATGCAGTCAATATTATGCCTTCCTTGCTATTGATTGTTACAAACAGAGCATTTCACAATTATTCTTGTCATGTTTAATTGCAATTAAAATGTTATTCTTATTGAACTTAATAATTATGTGTCTTATTGCAGATTGTGGATGCCCGAATTTTTAGCATATTAACTGATTGTTTAATTGAAATCATTTAATTAGGCGTTATCATTTAATTATAAAACCAGGCGTGTTCCCACAGCTGTATATATATATATGTGTGAAGAAAATTATATATGTTCACATCGTGGACAATAGAGCTCACGAAGCGTGATCCCAGTACTCAAGAGCGTCAGCAAATAAGGGGACAAGCTTCAACGAGCGTATTACACCGGTATTGCAAGTGTGATGAAAGAGCACGCAAAGCGAGTACTAGCTGTTAGCGAGGGACGAACAGGGAACGGAATCCCTTGCATCGAGTTTTGGCGAGCTTTGAACACGGGAAACACACATATGCACCAAAGGTGTGAATGGAGTGATAGAGCTCGCAAACTTAATTCCAGATATTGCAGAGCGTCAGCGAACAAGGGCTGGAGTGAACAACTGGCCTTTAAAACCTGCGAATCAGGCATTTCGAAAAAGCTAGCTCAGTGAGCTTCTACCACTAGAGAGCATCGGGGCGCGACAGCCCAATGGCTAGCGCGCAGGTATTGCACTCGGACGGTCCGGGTTCAATTCCCGCCACTGCTAAAACTGTCGACGTATTCAAGCGGAGTACGATCAAGTTAAACATGTGGTCCGTAAGTCCTTCCGAGAGTTTGGTGGTAGGGGAAGGAGGGTACGGTCCCTGTGGATGCCTCCCTCACTGGGCTCCGATCTAAATTGGGTGGCACTTCCCGACCGTCCAGATAGATACGTTGTACTTTTCTGGCAGGTCGGACGGTTTGGGTCGAAGACGATGACTAGTGAACATCTGTGAGCAGAGGGTAGATCAATTTCCACTGACTGGGGTGATTTGAGAGTTTACGCCCATGTTCTGCCATGGACGAGTAGGGGGCAAATCCCCCGAAGTCGTGCCTTAGCAAAGAGTGTATACGAGAACGGTCGTGGATACCGGGCGCATTGAAAGAGCTCGCGAGATGAGCTCCGGGGTTTGTTGAGTGCTGGAAAATAAAGGGCGGTCCTTCAATGCATACATCACGGCTGCGTAGCAATTGCTTCAAAAGAGCTCTCGAAGCGAACTTCCGTGGTTAGTGGATTTCAAAATTAATTTTTCTCCCTGGATTACTGATTACCGCTTGCTCGCAACTGTCATTAATTTAAATTTAAAATTATAAGTAAATTACTTAAGATCATAACCCTCTGAACTTAATAGTTCTTTATGTGAACAGGTAAAATTAGCCTAATTATCAGAGTTAAATATTAAATAATGTGTTCCGGTAATGAATTTGATGTTTCTGCAGGTGCAATAAAAGTCGAAGGATAATTTCCCTACAAGAATAATTAGACAACAGCGTTGTAATCTGCTTGTCAAAACTTGTACTACAATATACTATATAATGTATACATGGTAATAGATATGTAAATAATGGATGTAATGCCGAGTACGGTTGATAGACATCCCCCCTCCCGTAAGAAAATAAACCATTTTTTACAACTGTAATAATAGAGCCTAATACTTTTTTTGTTACTGTGATATTTTTTTGTGTGTTATTGGCTGTAAATTGCATAAAATATTCTTCATGCATTCTTTGCGACAACTTTTATCAATTTTCTGCTCACGTAATGGAAAATACCATTGTAGAATTACGTGTTATGATTTTCTAACATTTGCCATTTTTTGACTTATTTAATCTTTCAATTTCGTTCCATTTCATTTCCGTTTCGATAAAAAAGACAAATGGTAACAAAAGAAAACAAGTGAAACGGTTTCCATAAGCGTAAATAATGTTCAGTAAGATTACTTATTGTCCTTGGAATACGAAAAATAGCATTTTATTGAATTGATTTCTTCCTATATTAAGTCGTTTTATGACTTTTTGCCAAACGAAATATCAATAAAAGTATTTATCTCCTTTTGTACTACCTTAGCATTTTCCCTTTATATGCTTAAATAGTGCATGCGTAAGAATGGGAGAAAAATATGCCTCAGCAGAAAATAGAAAGATAATATGTAGGTAATAGAAATATAATGTAGGTTTTACAGAGTATTATATCGCAAAAATGCAAATGTTGTATTTTTTGAGATATTCATTTGTATCGTCAGTATATATATATATATATATATATATATATATATATATATATATATATATATATATATATATATATATATATATATATATATATATATATATATATATATATATATATATATATATATATACATATATATTATATATATATATATTATATATATATATATATATATATATTATATAGATATATATATATATATATATATATAACCATAAAGTCTTTAATGATCTCCCTACCAAAAATCAATTTGAATATCAGCACTTTGCTACACACGGATTTAAAAATGTATCCCTTCATATTTTAGATATTAAAATTTCACTCACGGATAGATTAGTATTTGAAAATTATTACATTAAAAAATATAAAACTCTCTTCCCCTATGGCTTAAATCAAATTTATAATAATAATAATGTTGTTAACAATAGTTTTGAATACAATTCTCATAAATCTTCAGTATATAAACATCTTTTTCATTATTCAAAGTCATCATCTCCTAGTAAAAAGCGATATAAGCGTGGCAAAGGAAAAAGTAACTTAAGTAAAAC
>OX578153.1:101312614-101325114 GCA_951213105.1 Amaurobius ferox | reverse complement strand
AATACTAGTATAAATTACGTATTCACTTAAAGTAATAAGAAATGTTTTAATGTTTTAATAAGAATATGAAAACCAATTCATTAAGCATTATATATTAAAACGTCCAGGAAATTGCGTAGAATATGGGACAAATTGAAATTTTCTGACAAAAGTTATGGATTATTTATACTTCAACAAATCGTCTACGGGAACGTTATGTAAATTTAGAATTGCAATTGTACACTGCACATAACAGCACACATAAACTGGTTTCATGCTGGTGACAAGCAAAAAATAACTCGAAACAGGTTCGAGGATGTCGTTTTCTGCGGTGAAATTACATTCTTAAGTAGATTATTGTTATGAAATTATATATTATTACGATTTTGTAAATTTGAACAATGATTTATAATAAGCTGTAGTTCATATTCCCAGATTTAAATATACTCCAAAATTGTACAATTTTTTCAACATGAAATTTACGCAATGAATAAGGCACTCATGTAATTTGAGCGTACCCAAACCTACCATACATTTAGTACACATATGGTAAACCTTATATACATATAAAATATGAATCTTTAAATCTTAGATTAGAAAACAGAATTTCAATTTTTCTCAGAGGCCCATTAAAAAGCCATAAAAATCACATTGGTTTTGTATTGCTAATTTGGTAACAGATAAAACAAAACGAGAATAAAGCAAACATACTCTGGGGAAATAACGAGCCAAGTAAGTTTACACTGGTTAAACCTACTTTCTGTATTTCTATATTTTATCTTTCAGAAAAATTTTAATAAAATAGTTATTCAGGAACAATGTTTATTCTTTACCTCTTGTAAATGCATTTAAAGAATTGTAATTATAGAATGGTCTTATTTACAAATGTTATGCTATAGTTTTCGTATAGCGTAAAATTTATAATATAAATCATTTATTTAGATATAATATTGAGATTATTTATATCTTATGGCGATTCCATTAAAGCAATTGAATACATTTGAGACTTTATAATGAAAAAATCATTTTCCAAAATAAAATCGTTCCATTATACGTATATTTATAAATATGTTCTCATATAGCAAAAAATTTGTAATTTAATACATTATTTATATATATTTTTGATATAATTTTTATTTTATGAGGTTGCAAATAAAGCAATAGACTGAATTTGAAAGTTCTTAATAGAATAGCCATTTTGTAAAGAAGGAATTTTCCATTATGGCTGATATTTATAATTATACAAAGGGGATATTTAAAAATTATATAAATATTAATACCAAATAAAATATTTGGGTGTCCCAAAAACATTGACCTCGGTTTTATCCTCTAAATATTGATCTTAGACATATGTAATAAATTACAAAGTTGCGTAAAAAAGGGTACAGAATTTTATGAAATCGATAAAAATTTTTAGGGAATTAAATTTGAAGGAATACAAAATTTAAATTTTTATACGGTCCCCGTACAAAAACATTTTCAATGAGTAAAATGTGCCCTATATACTAATAAGGTGATGTACAAAATTTCAGCATTTTATCATAAAAAGTCCCAGAGATATGTTTAAACAAAGTTAGTGAGGGATTAATCCCAAATTAAAATGTAATTGTTTACAGCAAGAATGCAAATTATGCAAAGCAGAAACGCATCATAGGCTTGTTATCAGGCAAATTGGCATGGATGGAAAACATTTTGAACTACTTTGTAATCCTTGTGTAAAGTTATTATTTTCACACAGTGTAGATACTTTTGTACAAATAAATAACAAAATTATTATTTATGTAATCATTGTTTTCTTTCATAATTTGTTTATGACCCCTGAAACGCGACCTACCGACATGATTTTTCCCCTTTGAGGACCCATGTCGATACATCGAAAAGTGGTTTAAGTCAGCATATTTGTCTTTTCATATCTCTAGGACTTTTTATGATATAATGCTGAAATTTTGCACACCACTTCATTAGTGTATGGAGCACATTTTACTGATTGGAAATGTTTTTGTACGAGGGCCGTATAAAAAATTAAATTTTGTATTTCTTAAAATGTAATTACCTATAAAATTTAATTGATTTCATAAAATCCTGGAACTTTTTTTACGCAACTTTGTAATTTATTATATATGTCTAAGATCGATATTTAAGGAATAAAAGACGAGGTCAATATTTCTGAGACACCCTGTGTAGTTTTGGTATATCGTAAAATTTACAATTTAATAAGTTATTTCGATATATTTTCGAGGTAAGTTTTATTTTATGGAGTTTCAATTAATGCAGTAGAATAAAATTGAAACATCCATATTAGAATAGCCATTTTGCAAAGAAGATTCGTTCCATTATGCGTATATTTATAATTATATAGTTTTCGCATATCATAAAATTTACAATCTCATAAATTATTTAGATACATTTTCGAGATAATTTTATGGGTTTCAATTAAAACAATAGAATAAATTTGAATCTACTTAATAAAACAACCATTTTTTTAAAAAGAATAGTTCCAATATTCAGGATTAAGAGCGAATTGTTGGAAATCAACCAGAGTGTATAAGTTTATGTGGTGATGTCAGCAATTTGACAACATATACAATGTATAATATAGCCATTTCCACCTAAAATAAATATTCCATTATAATATAATATTTTTGATAAAAAATCATTCGTTGAGGGAGGAAGTTGAATGACAAATGTAAACTAGATCATGTGATATTGTAGGTAATCCAACTATATGTATCGTAGAGCATAGCCATTTTGTGATAAAAATATGCTCCGTTATGTCGGATATTTTAATGAGCGGGATTTCTTTAAAATCAACCAGTTACCAGTGTGTGTTTAGTCACATGACATTGTAGGTAATCCAACTGTACGGGACTCCCAGTAAAGTTACTAAATACCTTTAACTTTGTAAGGAAGTCATGATGTGAGCATACCTTAGATCTATCTATAGTAAAATGACAGTACTGTAAGGAGTAAAAGAATCTGCAGCGCCCCTAGCGGAAAATTTAAAAGTTAGAAAACGAACTCGGCATCACGAAAAAACCCAACTGTAAAGTATAGAGCACTGTCAGATTAATAGAAATCAACAATATAAATGCTACAGAAGTCATTTGTTTGTTTCACACAATGTGGTTATTGGTGAGTTGCTGTCAAATTCTGTAATTATATATTAAGCAGCGCTGACCTGAACAATAACCTAGTGTAAAATCTGTTGAAAATGCTCTCCATTGAAAATGCGCATTTTTAAATTCCAGAATAAATATTACCGGGCAAATATTATTCAGAAAATGAAACATATTCATATCATATATTCTATATTTATTCACTGCCTTAAAAATATATGTTATTATCTAAATAAAGTTGGAATTTTAAAATCTTATAAATCCCAAATTGAATAGCATAGTTTTCCTTTGAGACTCATTAAAACCCATAATTTATTTTTTGTATTATATTGCGTGTGTTTGTTGTCGAATAGAAATAAGAAACGAATTGGAAATATACACCAGGGAAAGATCGAGAAAATAAACTTATTCTTGTAAAAAAAAATCCAACGTTGTAATATATTTATTTAAAATAGCTTGTCGTGGATAAAATGTACTCATTTATTTTTAAAGTTTAATAAGTAAAAATGTTTCATTTATATCAGCATATAGTTAAGGTTATGTTAGTTTTTGTGAGACTGTAATGTACATAAAATGTACATAAAGGATAAATGAACTTTGCAGAAAAATTTAATGGTAGTATAGAAAATTTATGTTAACACCGAGCGTGTGAATATTTAATATTTTCTATTAATATTTTGTCTCTGGTAGTAAAGCTCAAATTAAAAAAAAACTCGATAAACCATCAAAATTATGTCCAATTGTCAATTGCTATTTTGACATAATCAAATTATCATTTTAAGGAAACGTGATACATTTCATTATTAACTATAACTGAAAGTTTCATTTTAATATATTATCGATTCCTGAATATTTTAAAGATTGTCGTGATAATGTTTATAAAAAACGAAAAAAATAAATAAAAGACACCTTATTTGAGTTTAACTTTGTCCCATCATTCATTTATTCGAAATCATCAGTTTAAACTGATTTTAGTACGCTATCTATTATTACTTTCCTTATTTACATAATGTATAAGGAAAGTATTGTGACGGGGTCGAAAATTCGAAATCGAGTTTTCGACGAGAGAGCACGTTTCAAGCATCCCTGATCACGAATCAAACACTTTTGAAGTGATGACTGTGTATGTGTGTGTGTGTGTGTGTGTGTGAAAATATGTGTGTGTGTGTGTGTGTGTGTGTGTCAGTGAGTCTGTGGAGACGATAACTGACGAACGAATGAACCGATTCGAACCAAATTTGGTACAAAAATCACAAGCCATAAACACTGGAAGCATATTGTTTTTATGCGTAATCGAATGTTCAGAACCCTCCTAAATTTTCGAATAAAATTTTGAAAATATCGTCAAAAAATCAAAACCACTAATAAAGTTACGCAAATAGACATTTCTTATGTAATTTTTCATTAGAAAACGATTGACATAAATTTTAGAACGCTAACATGAACCGTTCTCGAGATATTGCACATTTTTCAAAAAGATTATTAAAAAGTCATGTAAAATGAAATAAAAAATATTACCTATTGAGAAACATATTCACTTTTCATATGTGGTACCATGCGATAAATTGGGTGATATCATTCTCGTGGATCTAGCTCGTTCCATTCATGAAAAAAGATACTTTGAGTAATACTTTTTTATTTGAACGCCAATAGTCATTTATCTGCTGTAAAAAAACTTATTTCTTCGTCCATAACGCTTGGCGAGATTTTGGCTACGAATTTGGCGGAATGTCGCCAACTTGGCGACTTTTCAAAATGTTGCCAAATTAATGAAAATCTCCCCAAAAGGATAAAAATGACACCAAATCAATGAAAATGACGACTAATTGTCGAAAATTCAATATCTTGGAAAGAATATTAGTATCTACTATAAGAAAAACTGTTTTTACTGTAAAAATAGTAAATTCATTACATTATATAAGGAAAGTCATGTGTTGCCCACATCAGATTTTTTTTCTTAATTTTTATTACAATATATTCTATTTTATGTACAACTATTGCGCCGGTACAGCTATATTTCATACAAATTGTTGTCTTCGGCAGTATTTTCAACGATGTCTCAAGAGTCTCAAAATACCACAAACAGTTTGAATTCCCATGGATTTTAATTAAACTTTATTGAATTTTAAATATCACTTTTAAAAACTTTATTATGCAATTAGTATAACTTCTTGAATGGATAATGTTGCATCTCACACTCAGCAATATTTTGTTTTTTGAAGCACTGTAGTTCTATTGCAACTATGCTTGCGAGCAACATATATCAAAATAAATTTTTAATAAATTCATGAAAATCATGCAATTTTTAAAAATATTATTATCAGATTCATTTTATTGAAAAAGTTATATATACTACAGGTAATCCCTTTAAAATTTTTAGGTATCATCGATGCATAGGAGAAAAGGTACAGCATAAAATGAGCCTGTGAATTCACTCTGTTTATGACACTTTAAGACCCTTGGGAACCCTTAAAATGCCGTTTACTGGGATAAACGTCACAAATTTATCAGGACTTAAAGATGACATAAACCAACATTCCGTTTTACATGCTACGAACAGCTGTAAAAAATACGATACTAGGAGTATAGCATGTTGCAAAAAATGATAGCGACCACTTTCATCATTTATTAGCCAAAATGTTAACTGTCATTTATTTATGAAATTAGTAGACAATAAGTACCATTCTTGCCTGGTGGTGACTTTTCGAACTTACATATTTATTTTTATTGCAGGAGGAAAACTCACGGTTTTACAATAATTATCTCTCTCTCTCTCTCTGTCTCACTCACTCACTCACTCTTTCTCTCACTCACCCTCTCTTTCTCTCACTCACTCTCTCTTTCTCTCACTCACTCTCTCTTTCTCTCATTCTCTCCTTCACTCTCTGTCTTTCATTCTCTCTCTCGTTCTCTTTCTTTCCCTCCCTTTCTCTTTCTCTCTCACTATCTCCCTTTCTCTCACTCCCTGTCTTTCTCTCGCTCTCACTCTTTCTTTCGCTCTCTATCTTCCTCTTTCTTTTTCTTTCTCTTTCTCTCTCCCTTTCTCTCACTCTCTCATGTTCTTTCACTTTCTCTCTTTCCCTCGCTCTCTCTTCCTTTCACTCTCTGTATCTTTCTTTCTCTCTCGCTTTCACACACATCTTTCTTTTAAGAGGAGTTTATAATGTGAACAGGCTGTGATTATGGTCCATCTCTCTCTCACTTACTCTATTTCTCTCTCTTTTACAAACACACACACTGGAAAACTACTTCCCACAAATTGTAGAAGCGGGTATTACCTGTCCATTTACTACAAAAACTAAAAGTTTACGAAAAATGATGAAAAAGGTAAAATTGTACGCATGTCCTATTTATATTATAAAAAAACGCCGTTATTTTAAATAATTCAGTGTCATCAATTATCTCACTCTTCCGTATCTGCTGCTTCTCTTTTCTCTCGCTTATTTTTTCAAATTTATCTGACATTCTACTCCTATCGAGAACTTTATTTTTGGAACATATTTGTTTTCATCATCACACACTTTGTATAAAAATACACTTTATGCGCGCATTTATGCGCGCACTGAACAAGTAAAAATCCTCAAAAATGTGTAAAATATCTTTTTGGCAACACCTGACAATGGAAATGCAATTTCTAAATTATAATGTTAAAATTATTTTATAATAAACGGTATATAAAGTATCAGCGCAGTTTATTTATATATTAATTTCCAAATGTTCGCCTGTCTTGCGTGTCATATTTAGGTACTTACTTTCCTTGTAGATACAGGTTGAAATTTAGAATATAGAGACAAACTGTTCGTCAGAAATTGAATTTTTCAAAAATTGCAAGTTTGAATGTTGTGTGAGGACGATGCTCCACACAATGACGCTTAACATGTAAACACACAGAAAAAGTTGTTGTTCGGGATAGAATGAGGACTGGATGTGATTGTTACAAATGTAGAATGTTGAATAGGAAAACAATTATAACATCAGTTTTCAATATTAGTTTCTACATTCCTTATAATATGACGAGTCATAAGGAAAAGGAGTAAAATGTAGCTTTAGTGGATCCAAGGACCTTGAAGCTCCAGGATATGAAGTCTGACTTTGCTTCTGCCCGAAATGCTTTGGCTGAGCATAGTGGAAAGCCTTCGCGGGTAGGGTGGCCCTATCAGGAACAAAGTTTCCGATGCACTTTACCCATTCTGCCCAGAAGCACCCCCTTCCCGCCACAGTGAGGCAGGAAAGCAGGACTTTGTGAGGGGGATATATACCGATGACAATAAGGGCGATGATGATAGATCTGGTAGGCGAGTGTACATCAAACAAGAGAGTGGCATAAGAATCAGCAAGTGCAACACCAACCACTGCTCAGTTTTCCGAGCAGAAATGATAGCTATAAATAAGGCTCTACATCACTGTTTGTCTTTAAAACTCGACAGAGACATCTGGATATTGAGTGATAGCCGCAGTTTCCTACAAAACCTAGCTGAGTGGTGGAGACATAGTGACCATGCAACTGTAAATAGTGTCCAGAAATTAAATAGTCCTCATCATAAGATATATTTGCAATAGGTACCGTCGCACATATATATATATATATATGGTGACGAGATTGATGATGGTCTGGCTAAGGAGGATTGCCTTAAAGAGCTTACAAACAGTGGCGGTCTTTCGTTTACGGAACTTGCCTCCGAGTTCAAATTGGAAATAATCACTTTTTGGAAAGCTGCTCCTCCGCATGAGTGGTATATTTGCAGCCAGCCTGGTGCTATTTTGATTAGGTCGAGGAGACATAACAGCTCTGGCCAGATTTCGCAACGTTCATCTGCATAACCTAGAAATTGTTTTAGATCATAAGGATTATCCCCTGTGCCCAAAGTGTAACTTAGCGCATGCCACTCCTTCACATGTTTTGTTATGTATTTGTTGCCACAAAAGCCAGCTGTATTCTAGTACTGAAACAGTCCAATAACTTTTGAAGTCACACCAGATCATGGACTTGATCTGATGTTGCTGTCAGTTAAGTGGAGATAAGCAACAACAACTTTCCTTACATGTATAAGGAAAGTATTGCAACGGTATTATATATATATATATATATATATATATATATATATATATATATATATATATATATATATATATATATATATATAAATAATATATATAATATATATATATAATATATACATATATAATATATATATATATATATATATATATATATATATATATATATATATATATATATAAAATAAAATCTAAAAATATGACAAGAATCTCACATAAAAGACATAAAAGAGGCGCGACGCAACACTTCCAAGACGATTAAGATACATAACCCCAAAATGGAATGACTTAATCGGGGAGTAGTGCGGGTCACAATCCCCGCATGGCCAATCTTGTGGTACATTCCTTCCTTTATATGTTTCTAGTTTTGGGTTATATATATATATGTATATATATATATATATATGTATATATATATATATGTATATATATATATATATATATATATATATATATATATATATATATATATATATATATATATATATATATATATATGTGTGTGTATATATATATATATACTTATATATAATCGAAAAGGTAAGTTCCAAATCTGAAAATCAAATATGAAACATATGAAAAAATCAAGAAAAAGAGAAGTACCTAAAATTGGCCGAGGGGGCATGTGACCCCCTAACCCCGGTTTAGCATGCTTTACGCCATGGCCACACTCCCGAATGCCGGTACCATTCCGGATCTAGGCCATTATACCTAAGAAAATCTATTTCGAAACGAAAATACCATGATCGTTGAAACTAAACCCAACACAAGAATTCGCTTAAACAAGACCTCAAGTTACTCCCTAAAGAAGATGCATACTTTATACGACACAAATTCCTAATATATATAGTACCATGTCATTAACTTAAATGCGTCCGTGATCGAAAGAACCAGCGGTTACAGTTTTACCGTAAAAAGATGACTCAATTACGTTCGAAAAGCTAGCCGGATAACCCTTTTTCCGAGCCTTGGTCAAATACCTTTTATCCTGTTGAATTTTATCGCAACTTCGAGAGTTTAACCTTATATTACGGAAGGATAATGACTACGGTTTGTGGAGGCTGGTAATAATAATTTTTACTTCCCTTATATACATAATGTATATGGAAAGTTTTGCGATGGGGTCGAAAATTCGAATTCGAGTTTTCGACGGGAGAGCAGGTTTCAAGCATCCCTGAACACGAATCAAACATTTTTGAAGTGATGTCTGTGTGTGTGTGCGTGTGTGCGTGTGTGTGTGTGTGTGTGTGTGTGTGTGTGTGTCAGTGAGTCTGTGGAGACGATAACTGACGAACGAATGAACCGATTCGAACCAAATTTGGTACAAAAATCACAAGCCATAAACACTGGAAGCATATTGTTTTTATGCGTAATCGAATGTTCAGAACCCTCCTAAATTTTCGAATAAAATTTTGAAAATATCGTCAAAAAATCAAAACCACTAATAAAGTTACGCAAATAGACATTTCTTATGTAATTTTTCATTAGAAAACGATTGACATAAATTTTAGAACGCTAACATGAACCGTTCTCGAGATATTGCACATTTTTCAAAAAGATTATTAAAAAGTCATGTAAAATGAAATAAAAAATATTACCTATTGAGAAACATATTCACTTTTCATATGTGGTACCATGCGATAAATTGGGTGATATCATTCTCGTGGATCTAGCTCGTTCCATTCATGAAAAAAGATACTTTGAGTAATACTTTTTTATTTGAACGCCAATAGTCATTTATCTGCTGTAAAAAAACTTATTTCTTCGTCCATAACGCTTGGCGAGATTTTGGCTACGAATTTGGCGGAATGTCGCCAACTTGGCGACTTTTCAAAATGTTGCCAAATTAATGAAAATCTCCCCAAAAGGATAAAAATGACACCAAATCAATGAAAATGACGACTAATTGTCGAAAATTCAATATCTTGGAAAGAATATTAGTATCTACTATAAGAAAAACTGTTTTTACTGTAAAAATAGTAAATTCATTACATTATATAAGGAAAGTCATGTGTTGCCCACATCAGATTTTTTTTCTTAATTTTTATTACAATATATTCTATTTTATGTACAACTATTGCGCCGGTACAGCTATATTTCATACAAATTGTTGTCTTCGGCAGTATTTTCAACGATGTCTCAAGAGTCTCAAAATACCACAAACAGTTTGAATTCCCATGGATTTTAATTAAACTTTATTGAATTTTAAATATCACTTTTAAAAACTTTATTATGCAATTAGTATAACTTCTTGAATGGATAATGTTGCATCTCACACTCAGCAATATTTTGTTTTTTGAAGCACTGTAGTTCTATTGCAACTATGCTTGCGAGCAACATATATCAAAATAAATTTTTAATAAATTCATGAAAATCATGCAATTTTTAAAAATATTATTATCAGATTCATTTTATTGAAAAAGTTATATATACTACAGGTAATCCCTTTAAAATTTTTAGGTATCATCGATGCATAGGAGAAAAGGTACAGCATAAAATGAGCCTGTGAATTCACTCTGTTTATGACACTTTAAGACCCTTGGGAACCCTTAAAATGCCGTTTACTGGGATAAACGTCACAAATTTATCAGGACTTAAAGATGACATAAACCAACATTCCGTTTTACATGCTACGAACAGCTGTAAAAAATACGATACTAGGAGTATAGCATGTTGCAAAAAATGATAGCGACCACTTTCATCATTTATTAGCCAAAATGTTAACTGTCATTTATTTATGAAATTAGTAGACAATAAGTACCATTCTTGCCTGGTGGTGACTTTTCGAACTTACATATTTATTTTTATTGCAGGAGGAAAACTCACGGTTTTACAATAATTATCTCTCTCTCTCTCTCTGTCTCACTCACTCACTCACTCTTTCTCTCACTCACCCTCTCTTTCTCTCACTCACTCTCTCTTTCTCTCACTCACTCTCTCTTTCTCTCATTCTCTCCTTCACTCTCTGTCTTTCATTCTCTCTCTCGTTCTCTTTCTTTCCCTCCCTTTCTCTTTCTCTCTCACTATCTCCCTTTCTCTCACTCCCTGTCTTTCTCTCGCTCTCACTCTTTCTTTCGCTCTCTATCTTCCTCTTTCTTTTTCTTTCTCTTTCTCTCTCCCTTTCTCTCACTCTCTCATGTTCTTTCACTTTCTCTCTTTCCCTCGCTCTCTCTTCCTTTCACTCTCTGTATCTTTCTTTCTCTCTCGCTTTCACACACATCTTTCTTTTAAGAGGAGTTTATAATGTGAACAGGCTGTGATTATGGTCCATCTCTCTCTCACTTACTCTATTTCTCTCTCTTTTACAAACACACACACTGGAAAACTACTTCCCACAAATTGTAGAAGCGGGTATTACCTGTCCATTTACTACAAAAACTAAAAGTTTACGAAAAATGATGAAAAAGGTAAAATTGTACGCATGTCCTATTTATATTATAAAAAAACGCCGTTATTTTAAATAATTCAGTGTCATCAATTATCTCACTCTTCCGTATCTGCTGCTTCTCTTTTCTCTCGCTTATTTTTTCAAATTTATCTGACATTCTACTCCTATCGAGAACTTTATTTTTGGAACATATTTGTTTTCATCATCACACACTTTGTATAAAAATACACTTTATGCGCGCATTTATGCGCGCACTGAACAAGTAAAAATCCTCAAAAATGTGTAAAATATCTTTTTGGCAACACCTGACAATGGAAATGCAATTTCTAAATTATAATGTTAAAATTATTTTATAATAAACGGTATATAAAGTATCAGCGCAGTTTATTTATATATTAATTTCCAAATGTTCGCCTGTCTTGCGTGTCATATTTAGGTACTTACTTTCCTTGTAGATACAGGTTGAAATTTAGAATATAGAGACAAACTGTTCGTCAGAAATTGAATTTTTCAAAAATTGCAAGTTTGAATGTTGTGTGAGGACGATGCTCCACACAATGACGCTTAACATGTAAACACACAGAAAAAGTTGTTGTTCGGGATAGAATGAGGACTGGATGTGATTGTTACAAATGTAGAATGTTGAATAGGAAAACAATTATAACATCAGTTTTCAATATTAGTTTCTACATTCCTTATAATATGACGAGTCATAAGGAAAAGGAGTAAAATGTAGCTTTAGTGGATCCAAGGACCTTGAAGCTCCAGGATATGAAGTCTGACTTTGCTTCTGCCCGAAATGCTTTGGCTGAGCATAGTGGAAAGCCTTCGCGGGTAGGGTGGCCCTATCAGGAACAAAGTTTCCGATGCACTTTACCCATTCTGCCCAGAAGCACCCCCTTCCCGCCACAGTGAGGCAGGAAAGCAGGACTTTGTGAGGGGGATATATACCGATGACA